>JARJRE010000430.1:0-108908 GCA_030783385.1 Akanthomyces dipterigenus | reverse complement strand
CCCCCCCCCCCCCCCCAACATGCGCAGTGGGAGATGTCGCCTACTGACGAGGATACCAGATCCTGGTGGACGCCGACCGTCCGAACCGCCACATCTCGCGGCAGCAGTACGTCTCCCTCGTCAAGCGCATAGCCGTCGCCCTGCAGCGCTTCGGCGTCGGCGACCAGGACGGCGTCGGCCTCCTCAGCGAAAACGACATTTACTACTACGTGCTCGGCGACGGCGCCGTCGCCGCGGGCGCCGTGTACTCGGGCATCCCGACCTTTGTCAAGCAGGCCGAGCTGGCAACGGCCATTCGCTCGGCCGGCCTGCGCTGGCTCTTTGTCGCGCCCGCGTTCCTCGACCTGGCGCTCGCCACGGCCCGGAGCCTGGGCCTGCCGCTGCGCATGGTCATCGTCTTTGACCCCCCGGGCCTGCCGCCGTACACAGGCCCGCAGGCGAGCCTGAGCAAGCTGCTCGACGGCGCTGACGAGGCGAGCTTCCGCAACGCCAACGCGGGCCAGGACCCGGCCGCGCGCGAGGCGTTTCGCTTCTTCACCAGCGGCTCCACGGGGTCCGTCAAGGCCGCCGTCATCACCCACCAGGCCTCGTCGCTGAGGGCCGACATGGTGGCCGCCTTTCTGCCGTCGGACAGGCCCATGCTGCTCGTCATTGGCATGTTTCACGTCAGCGGCGCACTGATGCACACGCGCGCGTGCCTGGGTGGCCTGACGATCTGCGTCACCAGCGCCACGGACGCTGCGACGATTATAGACAGGATTCAGTCGCTGGGGGTTGGCATCACCATGATTACGCCTCGTCTCATGGACGTCATGGCGGCCACGCTCAACGCGAAACCCAATCTCGGCCGCGCGCTCTCCTCGTTGCAGCAGGTTTCGTTTATAGGCGCGCCGAGTCGTCAAGAAACCATTGACATGTTCCGAAAGATCCTCCCCGGCCAAGCAGTCATGACGACTGGCTATGGGACCACGGAATTGCCCGCACTCACCTCGTTTGTTGTCGACGACGACTGGGTGACTGGCTGCGTTGGCCGACCAACTCCTGCCGTCGCCCTCAGGTGAGCGCCGTGCTTTTTCATCGCCTCCTCGCTGAAACATGTTTGCCGCGTCAAGATTACATCTACTGACTTTGTATAATGCGAAAGAATCGTGGACCCCGACACTCTACAAGACGTGCAGCCCGGCGCCGCCGGAGAGGTGTGCGCTCGCAGCCCGGCCTGCTTCAGCGGATACTACAACAACGCGGCGGCGACCGAGGCCGCGTTCCTGCCCGGTCAGCCGGGCTGGTACCGCACCGGCGACAAGGGCGTTCTGGACCCGGAGAGCGGACTCCTCACGCTGGTCGGGCGCTACAAGGAAATCTTCAAGGTTCGCTACGAAGAGGTCGCGCCGGCCGAGGTGGAAGCCGTGCTCCTGCAGCACGGCGACATTACCGACGCGCTGGTCACGTCCACGACGGCGCGAGATGACGAAAAGGACAGGGAGTGCATGGCATACATAGTCCGACAGGCTGGCGCGCAGCTGACTGCGCAGCAGGTTGTCGATCTTGTCGCCTCCAAGCTGGCGGTGCACAAGGCTCCCACCGGAGGGGTACTCTTCTGTGACAAGATTCCGCGCGGAACCATGGGCAAGCCGCTCAAGAATCAGCTGGAAGATGTGGTGCTTCTGCCAGACTCGGCGAGGTTTCTTACGGCTCATGAGTAGCAGAACGGGCGTTTGCTGGCGCGGCAGTCATGTGCGTCTTGTCGGTAGTTGTGCAGAACGTGGAACGCCACTGATTTCGGGCCATCTGTAAAAAGAAAATCCGCTTTAGTTCTGTGCCACGTGAGTCACCGGGCCGTGTCAAAGCCAAGTGGTCCTCATATCGACGCTATATTGTACATGTCTCGTCGTCCACAGCTTCGAGTGCAAGCCACAAACCTACACCAAAATAGACATATATATGCCTTATCTCTCAACAAACTTTTCCTGTTGCTAAACAAGAATATCGCGACGATACTTTTCTCACCCCGGGACTATCTCTTCTACATCACGAGAATTGGCTTTCGCCAACAATGTGTTGCTTTAGTGATCGTCGTGACGCGCCGATACTGAGGAACCCGAAAGCTAAAACTCAGAATACGCCATTGGACACATTATGTAAGAGAATAGCAAAAAGCAGTCGCCTTTTCCAGGAGGTATCGCACTCTCTCAGGTCGAGTTCTTTCAAAAGTAGGCGTATGTTTCCTCTCCGAGCGATGGGTTGATCCAAGAGATGGTGTCGGTGATGAAGCATTGTGTCCTAGCATAGGGCGTCACGGTAACTGTTCTGAGACACTCAACCATGAATAGAAATTATGTCGTGGCTCGCACGCTATCATATATTTTACTTTTTAGAAGAATGACTCGACGGCTGCATCGCATCACGAGCCCCGCGCCGGTTTACTAACACAACAGCTAGATACCCTATGCCACAACACTAACCAGAAAATATTGTAGAATATGCCAGAAGCCAGTAAAGATGGGATTCTTTGTAAGCACTGATGGGATCTCTTCCGTCTTTGGAAATGTTTACTTGCTGAAGCCGAATGTCTGCTCATCACGGCGCAGTTCCAGCTCGCTTCATCTGTTTACGCTTCGGCCCTGTTTCCACCTTGCGAATGATCGGCTGCAGATGAGCAGAGATGCGGGCTAGAGGAAGCCAGGTATCAGACATTGTGTCGTGGTAGTTTGAGACTACCCCATAGGCTTGTATACTTATACAAATTCTCTAGAACGACAGCTCACATAGATCCATCCAAGCATCCCGATCACAAAACTCGTTCATGCACCAAGCCTTTAGCAATGGGCCACACTCTGAGTCACCCGGTGTGCTACAAGCCAAGACGTCATCTGTAGCGTCGACTTTAAACTTTAGCCACAACGTCGTCACGCACACAAAGATAATAAAAGCCTGCCAAACCTCGCCTCTTCCAATCCTTTTCTCCTCCCCCTTCATCGCGACAAAAAAGATTGAAGAGCGTCTTGCGCCTTCAGTCTTCTTTACAGTTACCACGGGATTCTGTGCCCATGATGTGTTTTTAACCCTGAGGCCCTAGACTTTTTTTAAAACCACGCAATACACGACTGGTGTATCACAGATGGGATGCCAAGCAGCTTGCTTTTCATCCGAGGACGTGCCAGAATCTATGCCCGTGATGAAACATGTCCAAACCCGACGCAAGGCGTCATGGAACATATATCTGAGGCACTCGTCAATACCAGACGCGAGAGATTCAGAGGTTTGGACTGGGAATTGGCTAGTTACCGAGAGATTTACTCGTTGAACCTGCTCTCGTTGGCTTCAGCTCGAGCGAAGCAGCAGGTTATGAACGCTAACAAGGTGACAGAACATCAGCCTGGGAAGAGTCAGGAATAGAGAAACAAAGGGAGTTTTAATAGTCGAATCAGCTTAAATTTGATTCTTATTCTCCTTTGTCATTGACTCGCTTACCCGTACACGGCTGTATCCAACGTCTCGCCCACTCGTCACGAGCCTCGCTTCTTGATTGTACGCGGGCACTATACTGTACTGTGCTTAAATGGCTACGGATGCATAATAGGAACGTGTGTCAAAAGGCAAAGTAACTCTTGCGGAGGAAATACGAATGCGCTTATATATAATGTGGAGAAATGCTTCGCCTATGGCAACGCCAAGTTGCGACTACTCATCATCCGCGTGCCTGTCAACTTCCGCACTTTCCTTTGGCTGCACATCTTTGCCCTTCTTCTTCTTAGAGAAGCGCCAGGATCCGATGCGAGACTGAGTTCCATCCTTGGATGCCCTGGCGCCAAGCGCATGGCTGCTCGACATGCTATCGTAGCTTCGGCCAAATTGAACCTCCTCGCCCACATCATCAACATCACCAATGCTGGATCGTTGATCAGCCGACATGTTCTTCTCCGAGTTGGCTGTGCTGCCAGGGCCCTTCTTAAACAGCCCAGAATCTTTGCCAAGCCGCGAAGAGAGACTGAACTTGCTGGAGCTGCCTTTGCGGAAGAGCTTCTTGACCTTGTTCTCTGGGTCCTTGGAGAGCGAGCCAGATAGTGAGTGCAGGTCAGAAGGTGCGTTTGACAAGCTTGCATTCAGCGACAATGACTCGTGAGATTCAGAAACCGAAATTGACGCCTGTGTGTGGATTGACTGAGTATCGCGCGAGATTCTGGGTTCGGAGAGGGAGTCGTCTGTATTGATTGGCAGCTCAAGGCTTGGAGTTGCATCCCGAGACTTGGACCTGTCTTTCTTAAAGAAATTGCCCATGAATGTAGGTGCGTTCGGATTGAGCCTCTGGTTCACAAATTTGGCCGTGGCCGGGTGTCCTGATCCAATCACGCCGACCTGGCTGGCGGATGTTTGCGGGTTGCGCAAGTCGTACTCGTCGAGAATCTCGTCGTCCGCGGACGCGAGCGTGGTAGTCAACAGACTGCCAGTGCCGTGAATAGAGGGTCGCCTCGAGTTGCTACGCGAAGGCCAGCGGCCGTCTGCGGGCTGCCACAGTCGATTCTTGGGCACTGCACCGTCACTTGGCTGGCCCCAAATGGAACCACTATCGGTCGACGGCCTGGGCATATCCGCAGATGCAATGGATGCCGGTCGAGAATTTGTGTCCCTGTCCACGCCGTTGGGAGGCTTGATCGGATTCAATCGCCTGCTGCCCAATGAAAAGTGGCCGCCAATTGTGCCTTCCGGCCCAGTTGAGCTGCGGCCGACCCACGGAAAATTGATTCGGCGGCGCGGTTCGTTCCCTTCGAATTCCTCTGCTCCGCGAGGGAATGATTGGCTCTGGCCAGATTTCAGACTCCCAATAGGAGGACCTTCATCGATGCGCTTTGTGCCCCGACTGCGTTGAAACGTGGAGAGTAGACTGCTCAGCCTGTGACTACTGGCCGCAGGGGAGTTTGGGCCCTGGCTCAAGTTCAAGGAGCTTCTGTCGGCGGTTTCGTACGGCGAGTATGGCAAGTTTGGGTTTGATCCATGAGGGCTGGAGAACGCGCGGTGCGACGGGCTGGACGAGGCGGGAGACTGGGGGCCATCTTCCATTATCCCAACAGACTCGCGTAAATATGAGCCCCGCACATCGTCTTCCTCCTGCTCCTCCATCTCATCGAATATGTTAGAAGGTAAGAGGGTCTGGGCCAAGGGGCTCAGTGGACCGGAAGCAATCTTAAATTCGGCTTCTGAATGGGGTTCACCCGTTGGATCTGGATCATCCATGAACAGCCTGGGTGGAAACGGTGCGAATCCAGCCGGTGGCGGATAGCCTGACTCAGACGTAGGAAGCGCATGCGGTGATGGCGTCCCTTGCTCGCGAACAGTGGCACCATTGATACTCAGCCTCTTCTGCTGAACTGGGGCCGAGCCATCATAATCAAGGGCCGTAGAGCCCGGCTGGTGATAGAATACCTGTTGGTGCTGAAGAGCAAGAGCGACTTGGTCGTTAAGGGCTTGTATCTGCTGGTCTAGATTGTGGGCCAACTTGAGCTCACGCACCAGACGAGAATGAATTGCGTGCCTTTTAGCATCCCACTCAGCCGCCAGGCGGTCGTCTTCGTCTTTCCATTGCTGATCACCAGCGCCAGGCAGGGACTCGCGCGTAGCCTTGAGGTCTTGCAGCTGCTTTCCCTTTTCCTTGAGCTCGGATTCCAGCTCAGCACACTTGTTCTGGAGCCCCTTGTTGGCGTCGTCGAGAGAACGGACCTCTTTGTCTCGCTTTTGAAGCAGATCGGATTTTTGCGCCTGGAACTTTTTACGTTCCGCTTTCATGCGGTCAATCTCAAGCTCCAACTTGGTAATGCTATCCTTGACTTTGGTTTTCTTAGCATCCTTGTCCTTCAAGCTCTGCTCCTTTTTGGCGCGTTCCTTCTCGGCAGCGCGCATTTGCTCCATAGTCGTCCGAACTTGTGCTTTGAGCTGTGCAGTTTGCTCCTCCTTTTCTTTCAGTATCTGGCGCTTGCGTTCCTTTTCCCCTTTCAACTCGTCCTCCTGGAGTTTAGACTCGGCCTCGTCCTTGGCGTATTGCGCGATGGTATCTTCGGTCTCCTTTCTGATAATCTCAAATCGTCTATTCAGCTCGTCCAGAGACACGTCGGGCTCATCTGAGCCTTGGTGCTTGAGCTGAGGCCGATCGGAGCTCGCGACAGAGGGGGAGTGGCGCCTGTTGATAGTATTGCGTCGCTGGCCCGTCAGGGCACCATTCGTATCGCGAACGACGGACACGGCGCCGTCTAGCACGGGAGCAGACTCGAGTGAGGGAACAGGGCCAGAGGGGGAGTCAGAGTCGTCGCCATCGTCGGTTGATCCACGACGGTATTCATCAGGAGAAAAGTTGGTGGGCAGGCGCGCATTGCCAAGCTGTGGTTTGCCATCCTTTCCAAACGTTCGCAGACGAATAACAGGACCCGCCGATTGGAAGTTGTTTGGCGCCACAGCAATGACGCGAATATTGTAGAAGTGGTTCGGTTTTAAGCCTGTCACGGTGATGGCCACCTCGTTTCCGGGGGAGTCGCCGACTGCAGTGTGGGGTTAGCATTCATATTGGTGGCCAGATGATGTGGTTGAGGCGAAACGCCTCCCGAGCGAACTGACCGTGAACGCCATTAACTTGTATAGAATATTTCTGTATAGGTTTACTGCTCGGCGGCCGCCCCCAGTGGAGGGTGGCAGCATCAGAGCGAATGCCAGCTAGACACACATCGGGGGGCTCGGGGATGTCGACACCAAGGATATTGACCAATTCGGGGACTGGCTTGAGCAAAGTTTGCAACGTCCGATGAACAAGCCTATTGGCACGCGACGAGGTTAGAGCGATACAGCGCAGAAAAATGACGAGTGAGCAAGCGAGTCGGTGGGGGCACGAACCAGAGAGCCGAGACGATGGTGACAGAGGTATGAAAGTATTGTTCGAGAAAGTCGTTGACAGGCATATGGAGCAAGAATTCATGCGCTTCAAAGTAACTCTGCAACATCCACTCGCGAGGATCAAAAATGATAAAGGCGGCGGCAATGACGGTGAAAAAGGTTATTGGGAAGTACTCGAGCGGACGGAGGAGGTAGCAGAAAAAGACGAAGAAGAATGTGCCGGCAGTCCATGCCAGAAACTGCCACACCATTGTCGCGGCACCCGGGACATAAGAGCAGCAGCGAACGGGGCGCTGGAGGCTCTGTCGGAGAGGGGATCTGGGTGGTGGCAGCGAAAAGTATTACCAGGAATCCGTCGATGTGGTGAAGGACGGGTGAAGCAAAAGGCAGTTGGCGTTAGTTGGCAAGGTCCGCCGAATCTGACGAGATGATTGGGTGGCAGATCGAGAGGCGCACGCAGCGCATCGTTGGGTGCGGATGAGAAGCCATGCGCACTGTGCGATTGTCAGAGGAGAAGCCGTGGAAGCACAGTGCGACAGCGTGCCAGCCACTTCAAAGCGCTGTATCTTAGCACCAGAACAGCGCGGACCGCCCTGAAGTAGGGGCAATGCGGTGGAGACGGAGCACATTTTTCAGTACAGGTAGGGCATGACAAAGAGGCGGCGATCTACAGAGTGAGTAGCACTATACTGCGCGGTGCGTTATTCTAGGCAGACGTCGTCAAGCTATAGCATTGTCATAACGAGCATTATTAGGCGCCAAGTATTGAGATGAATCCCTTAGTATAGCTAGCAACTGGGTCTGCACAGCGTCACAGGTCTGACGACAGACCTGCCATCAGCCATGTGGCTGAGAGGTAGCTCAAGGCCAAAGGCAGCAACGTTTTACTACCTACCTACCTACACAAACAACTGGTAAGGCTGGCACTGGTACTCTCAAGTGTCCCCAATGCCACGAGTTGCTGCCACGCACTGATTAGCTAATTTGATGAGCAGAGTTAGTCGGGAATCTAAACAGCATAATGTGTACGTAAAGAGTTAGCCGGTCCATCAGCAGAGCAGTACCTTTCAGACTGCCCTTGAAGTAGTCTTGTAAGAGCTAACGACTGCGCCGGTTCTCTTGTTCTCGCCCGGCTTGTTACAAACGTCACAAGCCAAGCGCCAGGCCGGACTCAGTGTGCTTCGTGGAGCCTGCAATTGGACAAAGTGTTTTCCTGCAGGTTACCAGTGCATCCAGTCTTTTTAGTGCCCGAACGCCATCTCCAAGTTCGGTACAATGGTCCGAGGCAGCGCCCCATCGCGCAGCTTTGCCAGTGGCTATCTGTTACTACCTAGGTGGGTAGGTAGGTAGGTATCTAGTGCAGCCGAGCCGGGCGTGCCCCAACAACGCGCCGGGATCTTTGCCGACTTATCAGGTGACGACAGTTCGGTCGGCTCATGTATGCAGTTGCCATACATGTCTTTGATGTTATGGATTGCTATTATAAGTTACTGACACAGCACGTCAAGGGAGAAGCATGACACTACAAGCGTGGCCAAGGTCTAACGAGTCACCTGTAGGTTTTCCTGGTATGGATCAGAGCCGGAGATGAGACCCCGGCCCGGCGTTTCAACGAAGAGGGTGACAAAACCAGAAGAATAAACAGCAAGAAAAATTTTGAGGAAAAAAGAACACATGACAGACGGGCCGCGGCTCAAGGCTCAAGCTCTGCACGCCTGGAGACGGAGTGGACTATTGTTTCCGGCGTCGCCGCACTGGGATGGGGGATGAAAAGCCCTGCCGTGCAAGTAAGTGCTCAGGTTGGGCCACCGTAAGTCCGTAACGTCCAACCCAAGGTAGCGCGCTGGACCTACAGGGGCTTCAGGTGCCAATGATGCTGTGCATAGCCCAACAATGATGGGCGGGTGACCCTGCCATAATGAAAAGCATTCGCGAAACTGGGGATAAATCAAATGTCGCAAAATATCACAAAACTGAACAATTCACAAATATGCCTTTGCTCGTCTTTTGTTTCTGCCCCGTACACAACAACGGGTTCTTCCTTTGTCAAGTCCATTCGAGGCCTGACGTAAGGCAAGTAAGTACCCCATTGCGCTACGATGGCCCGCTGCAACTGCCCGAACAACGTCTCAGCCGTCAAAGGCAATCATGTGCTTCTCGTACCAGATCTGACAAGCCAGCCTGCCAAGACCGCGCTCAACAACTCCTCGACCACCATCTCTCTCGACTTCCTTTCACAGCCAATTTTCTTCACCCTTCTTCATTCCCTAACCCTTTACAGCCAACTTTCCTCAACCGTGTCTTGGTAGCGTTGCATTCGCCCCTTGCTGATTTAATTTGCAGCAACAACAACCTCGTGTTCACAAGCCCGCTTCCCTTTGTCTGGTCTTGGGCCCCCGCCACCCGTTACTTTACCTGCTAATACACCCTGCGACGGTCCGTCATTGCTACCTTGCGCAAACGCAGCCGGACCACCTACCAACTGCTTCCCTCTGCTCGCCGCTTTCCTCCCGTTGCGAGACTTCCTCTCACACAGGTCGCTTCCATCAAAAGCATTGCAACGCAGATCCTGTCACACCTAGGCTGCATACGACCTTCTTGAGCCGTTTGCTTTAGCCGTCGCAGCGGCTCTCCGCGCGCCTCGACATCATACCTTTCCCACATCGCCGCAACGGTCATCTTTTACCATGCAGTACGTGCGCAATATCAGCGACTCGGTGTCGACGGCATGGAATTCGATCAATCCCGCCACCCTCAGCGGTGCCATCGACGTCATCGTCGTTGAGCACGCGGACGGCACGCTGGCCTGCTCGCCTTTTCATGTTCGCTTCGGCAAGTTCTCATTGTTGCGGCCATACGAGAAAAAGGTAGAGTTTCGAGTCAATGGCAACAAGCAGGAATATTCCATGAAGCTTGGCGAGGGTGGCGAAGCCTTCTTTGTCTTCGAGACCACTGAGACTATTCCCGAGTCCATGCAGACATCGCCTCTAGTCTCCCCAGCCAGCAGCCCGCCTCTAGGCCCCGACGAGTCTGTTTCCCAGCTTGGATTTCCCGATCAGTTCGCGCTAGATGGCGACTCTACCGACGGCCGCCGAGGCTCCGATGGCCACCTCCCGGATGATGATGGTAAGCTCTGGAGCTTGCATAGACATGTAACCTTACTCAACATCGACTACAGGATACCCCACTCCAGCGTCGTCTCCTCTCAACCTGTCAAATCCCAGACCAGCTTCCGGTGATTGGTCTGCTGCGCTTGCCCGTCCTCGCAGCGAAGATATCCTGCGCCATTCCGCCCGTGCTGTTGAACAAGGCGCGAGCGAGGCCGCTGAGCAAGGCTCCGAGCGGTCTCGGAGTTCATCCCCTGTCAACATCCAGGAAGCCCTCGAACGCGCCACGACGCTTTCACGCGGACTCTCCGCGGTCAATATTCCCAGCCAAGTCACCGACACTGGTGATCTAATGTTAGACATGAGTGGCTTCCGAAGTAGTGAAGAAGAGATGCTCCGCGCCGAGATTCAGGCCCGAAAGATTCTTTCTGAAGAGTTGGACGGCAACTACGATATCGGTGCGCTCTTTGGGTTTGACGAGGAAGGCAACCTATGGATCTACAGCAGCGAGAGTGCCAAGAAGGCGGCCATGAACAAGACGATCGAGTCCTCCCTGCATGCGCATCGCCATGGCGTGGCTGCCGACGCAGTGTCTGACCCCGGTTATCAAAGCGATGGCAGCGACGTGACCAATTCCCCTCGTGTTCCGACTCATCGCCGCTCCGAGTCGGATGCTGGCCCTGTTGGCCTTCAGACACCCCCGCGGACCCCGGCCGATGCTGGTGTTGGCAACCCGAATCGCAACTATGCCAAGACTCTCCGCTTGACTAGCGACCAGCTCAAGGAGCTTGAATTGAAGTCGGGTGAGAATCCCATGAGCTTTACCGTCAACCGTGCTACGTGTACCGCCAACATGTACCTCTGGAAGTACGACACTCCAGTCGTCATCTCCGACATTGACGGAACAATCACCAAATCAGACGCCCTAGGTCATGTATTGAACATGATTGGTCGCGACTGGACCCATGCTGGCATTGCCAAACTTTACAGCGACATTGCACTCAATGGATACAATATCATGTATCTTACGAGTCGCTCCGTAGGACAGGCCGACACCACGAGAGCGTACCTCAACAATATTGTTCAAGAAGGATGCAGGATGCCTCATGGCCCTACAATTCTGTCTCCAGATCGAACAATGGCGGCTTTACGTCGCGAGGTGTACCTCCGCAAACCCCACGTCTTCAAGATGGCTACGCTTCGCGACATTGCCAATCTCTACGGCCCTGATAGGACACCTTTTTATGCTGGCTTCGGTAACCGACTAACAGATCAAATCTCATACCGCACTGTCGATGTTCCACGAAACCGCATCTTCACCATCAACTCCAACTCGGAAGTCTCGCTTGATCTGCTCAGCTTAAACAAGCTCAAGATGACGTATGTTCATATCAATGAAGTCGTTGACCACTACTTTCCCTCGGTCTCCATGCTCGTCAAGGGTGGTGGAGAGGACTATACCGACTTCAAGTATTGGAGAGATACTCCTCTTGAGCTAGATGAATTCTCTGCCAGTGACAGCGATGACATTGAAGAGGAGGTCGAGGAGGGCAGCGAATATACCGACGGCGAAGACGAAGAGGATGTGGATGAGCGCCTCGGCGAAAGTTACATCTCCCAAGCCTCGGTTGACGAGCTCGAGAGCCGCATGTCGACGTCAATGACAGAGAGCCAGATCGAGGAGGAATTTGGGGCTGAGGTCGATGCCGACGGACAGGAATACCTCAACGAGGAAGAAGCCGATGACGAAAGCGACGAGAAGATTATAAGGAAGAACGCAAATGATCTTGAAGAAGACTATGCTGCGGAATTAATTACTGGGGTTGGTCATTTATCCATGGATAAAAAAGATGCATAAAAAGAGACGTCTGGCTAAGAACAGGATGGGACAACATTCAAACAGGGCATCGCCGCACTCGACATCAACAATTACGCGCCGCCACAGGTACTAGAACCTGTCGAGATTCGCTCCCCGTCCGATTAAAATGCTGGGATTGTCAGAATACGAAACGCTGGATTGAGTAGAAATTGCAAGGGGGAGATATTTTCATGTTGGGGGCATAGCGTGGCGCTTATCTTTTAATTCCCTTTGTTTTTGGTCACAGGATTGTGTTTCTAGAACAAGAAGTGTCGAGCTGTGGAAAACTCATGTACGAGTAGATGAGAAGTGCTGGCTGGGGAGCTGGTGTACAATAGAAAGAACGAGAAGTAACACGCTCATATTTGGCATAATTACACAATTCGACATGAACTTTTGCGTTTCAACCAAGAAAGCGGAAAATACACCCAAGATTATAACATAAAAGTTTTGTTTCCTCCAGTCAGGTTGACAAAGCACCCCGGCTCCTTTATTCCAATTTTATTTTCCTATGGTAGCTTGAGTTCGTCCTTGCTTTGTCTCATTTACCATTCTTCTTCTTTTACCTTTGCTACCCTTTTTCAAGATTTTCCCACTTACTGCCTGTGCTCATTCAACCACTTGAGACGAATCTCGACGGCTCTCTTGTGGGCGTGCAGCTCCTCGACGCCGGCGAGCTGCATGACGGCCGAGCCGACGTTGCGCAGGCCCTCGCTGGTGAGGTTGGAGCAGGTAATGTGCTTCATGAATGAGGCGAGGTTGACGCCCGAGTATTGCTTGGCATAGCCATAGGTAGCTAGAAGAAAACCAACTGTCAGCCTCTTGGTCGTTTTGCTTGGAAAAATCGGTAATAAGAGTCAGAAAACTTACGTAGTGAGTGGTTCACACCAGCAGAGTAATCACCCACACTCTCGGGAGTCCACTCGCCGATAAAGACACTGCCGGCGTTGACAACCTTGTCGACGACCTTGGCGGCATCCTTGACTTGCAGAATCAGGTGCTCGGGGGCATAGTCGTTGCTGATGCGCATGGCTTCCTCAATTGTCTTGACCGTGACAGTCACTGAGTGCTTGATGGCACCGCGCACAATGTCGACGCGCGGCAGAGCCATGGCTTGGTTGTGCACCTCGTCCTCAATGGCCTGGAGCTGTGCCTCAGAGAGATCAACAGTGAGCAGAATGACTTGGCTGTCGACGCCGTGCTCGGCTTGTGAGAGAAGATCGGAAGCGACAAAGGCCGGGTTGGCGTCCTTGTCGGCAACGACGAGTACTTCCGAGGGGCCGGCGGGCATGTCGATGCTGACGCCAGCGTTGGTATCGTTGCTGACGTGCATCTTGGCAGCAGTGACAAACTGGTTGCCGGGACCAAGGATCTTGTCCACCTTGCTAACGCTCTCAGTGCCGTAGGCCATGGCGGCAACGGCCTGTGCGCCACCGGCTAGTACGATGCTTTCGGCACCGACTTTTTGGGCAATGTAGACAATCTCGGGGGATATGCTACCATCAGAGCGAGGAGGAGAAGCAAGCACAATCTTCTCACAGCCAGCGACCATGGCGGGAACGCCCAGCATGAGAGCAGTGCTGGGTAGGACGGCAGTACCACCAGGAACATATAGACCTACACGCTCAATGGGGCGTGAGAAACGGCCACAGATGACACCGGGCATGGTTTCAACGCTGAGGGGTTTGTCCTCAGCCTGCGCGGCGTGGAATTTGCGAATGTTCTCATAAGACGTGTCAATGGCCTTGATGGTCTCGGGAGAAAGTTTCATGAGTTCAGCAGGGTAGGGCGCCTTGAGAACGGGGGATGTGAGAGAAGTAGCTTTTTCGAACTTGTGGGTGTAGGAGAGGAGAGCCTTGTCGCCGCCTTTGCGGACATCTTCAATAATGGGGACAACAATTTTCAGAATAGCATCGGGGGACTTTTGCGAAGGGCGCTGAAGATTCTGTTGCAGATCTGATTCCGAAATGGAGGCCGAGTCCACACGCTGCATGAGGATGCGGTCGCTGGCGGGAGCAGTCTCTGGGGCAGCAACGGCCTTTGCGGGAGCAGCAGCCGCAGCGGGAGCCGAGATACCCTCCTTCTCCGCCCACTTGCCCTTGGCATTGCCTGGGCGCCTCTTGACCTTGAGGCTCTTGGCATCCAAGTTGGCCTGGACATCGGCCAGGCTCACACCGGCGCTGACAGCCTTGGTCAAGGCAAAGTATATCAAATCGGCAGCCTCAAAGGCGACTTCCTCCCGGGTTTTGGCATCGCAAAGCTCTTCGGCCTCTTCCATAATCTTGGCCCGTAGCAGCTTCTCATCGGAGAATAGGCGGGCGGTATAAGAGCCTTCGGGCGCGGACTCTTTGCGTGAGACGAGGGTCTGTTCGAGGGCTGAGATGCCAGCGAGGTTTCCAAAACAGCCAAACTGCTGGAGGTGACAAAATCGGCCCTTTTGCTTGACAACAAACTTTAGGGTATCGTTGTCGCAGTCGAGAGCGATTCGAATGAGCTCCTGTGTGTCACCTGAGGTTGCTCCCTTGATCCAAAGACCACGTTTTCTACTCTGGTAGACGCCAGTCTGCGTGCGCAGAGCCTCGAGGATGCTCTCCTCGCTTGTGTAAGCAAGACCCATGGAAATTCCAGTCTCGTCGGTAACGACAGTAGGGACGAGGCCATCGGGGCGGTCCGATTTCCATTGGCTAGAAAGAACCTTGGAAAGGAGCAGCTTGTTGGAATCAGCCTTATCGGTAGTCAAGCCAGTCGAGGGCAGAATAGGGACTGCATTGCTCTTCTTGGCGATTTCGATGAATTCTTGGAGCGAGACACCTTCAGTAGGCTTGATGTAGAGAATTTTAGTCTTGGTCGCCTGCGCACCCGCGATGAACTTGGCTACATCCCAGCTCTTGGGATCAAAGTCGCGGACGAGCAGACCGTGCTCCGAGGCGGCGGACAGATCCGGGGTGGCTACAACGGGAAGCACCCGGTCGCCCAGCTCAGTGTATTGCGGCAGTGATTCGGGCGTGACAAAGACTCGCCTGGCACCGCGGTCGAGGAAGCCGAGCACGTCGTCTTGCTCTAGGGCCGTGGCATCGAAGTGGGCTTGGAACTCGGTGCTGTGGCGGTTGAAGAACTTGGCAAACTTTTCGAGGAGCTGCGGCTTGGCGTCGAGAAAGGGGCAGCCGAGAATCGAAACCTCCTCGCGGGTGAGGCCTTCGAGATTGGCCAGTCCCGGCGGGACGGCGACGCTGACGAGGAACGGCAGCGGCAGCTCAACCTCCATGGTGTAACAAGCTATTCGGGCGTCGACCTGGCGGGGGAACGGGAGGATGATACGCAACGCTGTGTGTGATTTGAAGTGTCAGAACTAGCTTGGTGCGACGGTGCTTTTACTTGGAAAGAGGAATAATGTGTGAAGCACAAGAGAAAAGGAGTATGCTTGAGGCAAAGACTCGATATGACTCTGTGTTCCTGCATCGGCCGTCTTTTCTGGTGGGGCAGACAGTGCCGATGCTGGTGCTGCCGGTTTGCCCCTCCAAAGTCCCAGAAACTTTTTGCTTGCGGCGGACAAGGCGGGTGGGCTTTTTGGTGCGGCTGTCATTGGCCAGCCGCTGGATTGACCATCGATAGCACTTGGGTGTGCATGTCGCCGACATCGCCATTGGGCAGGTAAACTAATACAAAGAACTGCAGCATCAATGAAAATTTCAAGTTGGCAGATTGGCATATAAATATTACATAATTGCATTGATACTCTAATCCCTTCGTCCTACACTTCTGCCGTTCTACGCGGTGTGTCGAAGAGCACACTGATAACCGGAACGGGATTAGGATATTGCGCCCAAGCTCTCGCAACCACCCTCGCGCTCACAGGCCAAGCTCTCGCCTCGAACGCAAACCACGAATTCACGACATCACGCACTGCCTGCCTTTCGACTCCACTTCAGTTCGACTGTTCATTGACATGCGCGCCACTCACAGAAATATCTGATACACTCTTTTTCATCGCCCGTGAGCCGCTGCGGCTCTCTCGCTTGCCGGTCGGCTTAACTCCTCCACCTGTTTACCCATCGACCCTCGTTTCCACGACCCCGGCTTGCGCCCATCCACCTCACGACACCACCATGTCGTCCGGACCACCACAGACCAACGGCACGATAGCCTCTACCACGCCCGCGCCCGCCGCAAACCTCTCTTCCCAGGCAGCGTCCGCCCCGACGACAACCGCAGCCAACAATGCCGCCGGTCCATCATCCACATCACAGCAGCAGCAGCAGCCCTCGTCGGCCGCCGCGCCGCGACCGCGCGACGCCCGCCTCATTGAGCTGCTACTCACCTCCCAGGGCGTCACGTCGTACGAGCAGCGCGTGCCTCTCCTCCTCCTCGACTTCGCCTACCGCCACACCTCGTCCATCCTCAACGACGCGCTGCACCTCTCGGGCGACCCCTACGTGACGCAGGCCGGCGCCAAGCCCTCGGCCAGCGCGGGCGCCAGCGCCGCCGCCCCCGGCGACGCATCCGTCTCCGCCAACGCCGTCAAGCTCTCCGTCGCCGCCCGCCTGGGCTACCAGTTTCGCGGCGGCAGCAGCGGCGGCGGCATCAGCAAGGAGTACATGCAGGAGCTCGCCCGCGAGCGCAACAAGGTCGCCCTCCCGCGCATCGTGCCGAATGAGTGGGGCGTGCGTCTCCCCAGCGAGCGCTTCGTCCTCAGCGGCACCAGCTGGGGCCTGCAGGACGTCTGGGACGAGATTGGCGACGAGGAGGTGCCGGAGATGGGCGGCGGCGACGCCATGGAGGGTATCCAGGGCCCCGCGCCCGAGGACATAGGTGGTGATGGGGTTGAAGGCGGTACCGTTGAGGACATGTTTGGTGACGACGTCGACGAAGAAATGGCTGAATAATGACAGCCTTTGGGGGAGATTTGAACATGGTTGCTTTGTATAATTGTGGATGGGGTTTGTGGTTGGAAATGGAATGGCGTTCTTGGAGTCTCTAGATACCGCAAGAAAAGCACTGCGGCAACAGCATTGATGTTTCTATTTGAGCAATACAAATATTGCAATGTACAGATAAATCCGTGTCCCTGACTGTGACGTGATATTAATGGGGAGCCTACACGGTATGCACCACTCTGCCGTGCTGGTATCGGTAGTCTGTAACAAAATCTAGTCACAAAAGAAAAGAAAACCTCGTGTGAAAATGGAAGACTATATGGTACACTAGGCCACTGTAATACGGTATCTTATACACTTCTATACCCGAGCCTCGCCCTTGCAAACCAAATCCAGCCCTTCTTCCCTCTATACTTGAACAAAAGAGATTTTTTTAATGGAAAGGCTTCATCGTGTTTCGCAGACGCTGGTAATCGAAGAGAGCCTCAATTTTGCCGACGGCGCTGATGGCAAGGTCCTTATCCCACAGATGCTTGTTGGAAAAGTCCATAACGTCCTTCTCGGTAATAGAATCGATTCTGCGCTCAATCTCGCCGGGGCTCATACGGCGGCCAGTTGTGATGAGTTGACGGCCAACGTCCTCAGCAACGGCAGTGGTGCCGTCGAGGGACAGGAGGATGGAAGCCTTGAGCTGGGCCTTGGCACGCTCGACCTCGGCACTGCTGACGTTGGTGCAAAGACGCATCCACTCCTTAATGGTGAAGTGGACAAGGTCGTCCACGCGGGTCGCCTTGTCGGTAACGAGGTAGATACCCCAGAGACTGGAAGAGGTGGTCAGTATGCTGTACTACTTGCAAATGTGTCCAATTCCGCTTACCCAGTGTCGCTGTAGCTGGTGGAGAAGCTCATAAAGCTGTTGGCAAGATCGTGGCGGTGGACGAGGCCGCTTAGCTTGCTGCCCTGGTGAGGAGCGTTGCCCATGGCCTTGTCGTAGTTGCCGACAATGGCCTGGGTGACAAGGGCAGTGAAGTAGTCCTCAGAGTTCCAGCTCACACCCTCGACGGCGAGAGCGATGTTGGCGGTGCCGATAGTGTCGTCACGAACACGGACGTCAGAGCCGATAAAGTCGGCCTTCTTCTTGGACAGAAGGTAGGCCTCGTTCTCGACGCCCTTGCCGGGGAGACCAGAGAAGTGCTTCTCAGCGAGTTCGACAAGCTTCTCGTGAGGGACACCACCAGAGCCGACGAGGACCATGCGCTCAGCAGTGTAGTTGTTCTTGATGTAGTTGGTGAGCTCTGTGCGGGTGATGTCGCGGATGTTCTCGCGGGGACCGAGTATTGTGCGACCAAGAGGCTGGCCCTGGAAGGCAGTGGCGTGCAGGTGGTCAAAGACAACCTCCTCGATCTGCTTCTCGACCTCCTCGGACTCGCGGAGGATGACGTCGCGCTCGCGCTCGATGGCGGACTCCTCGAGCTTGGAGTTCTGGAGAATATCGGAGAGAATGTCGACGCACTGGGGGACATCAGAGTTGAAGGCCTTGGCAAAGTAGACGGTGTTCTCGCGCTGTGTCATGATTAGCCGTAGATCCCGATGATATCATGACTGGTAAGCACCGACCGAAGTGTACGCATTGAGGTGAGCACCGAGGTTCTCAATCTCAAGCTCTAATTGCTGCTGAGAGCGGCGGGCAGTACCCTACGAAGAATGTTAGAATCGATTGGTGGCATCATGCTTCGGGTTGTCGAACCTTGAAGGCAAGGTGCTCGAGGAAGTGCGCGGTGCCGTTGTTCTCGTTCGTCTCGGCGCGAGAGCCAGCGTCAATCCACATGCCGACCGTGGAGGTCTGGGCCCAGGGGGAGTGCTCGGTGGCGACCTATCGAGATACTAGTCAGGTACATGAGATCAATGGCTGTTCGGGGCCAATTGACCCCTTGTGATGATGCTCACGGTCAATCCATTCTTCAGGGTTGTCGTCTGTGTCTTGCCAACGTTGGAAGGTGTCGCGAAGCCTCGACGGAGGGGACCAGCGGCCGACAGACCAGCACGGTTTCGCAGACCCTGCGAGAGGTTCAAAGCTAGCCTGCGTGACGCCATGGGGAGGAGTTTGGAGGTTTGACGTTCGATTGAGTGGTTTGATGAATTCTTTCCACTTGGCTCGGCAACAAGCTTTACTGTACTACTTTGTGGCCTGAGGTTCCAGGTTTTTCACCTTAGTCATTCCGACCGGCTCCGACTCCTGGGCAGGGTGTCTGACCAATCACATACCGTGCTTATCAACTAAGCTCAAAGCAAATGTCTACATTGCCTGTCAGCGTGAGCACGGCAAGAAATGCGTGAGAAAATGTTTGGAGAATGTTTTCGTATTTTGAAAGAGAAACAAGACGATTTCGTTTTATTGTTTCATTGCCGGGTTATTAGCTGGCCTCTATGAGTGTGGTGGTGTCAGGTGCCCTAGACCTCCTGCGCATGTGCTTGGTATGGTACTTCGCCTGAACCGTGTCTCCGCCGACCGTCATCAGCATCAGCTGCCAGCTTTATCGGCATTTCGAAGCTTCCCCATATGGTTTATGAACAATTCCTGAACAAAAAGTTTTATATTCATCGTCCGCTCTGGCCCCATCAAATTGTGAAGTATAATGCGGGTTCGGGTACAGACCCTCCCACGCCTCGGTGATGTCACCACAGTAAAGGCTAAGACGCAGTTCTTCAGCGCTGTCCTTGATGTTCCACATCATTTTGCGCACGCCAAATGGCAAGTTTGTCTGTGGCATAGCACAGATGGAAATGAGTGGGAAAGCATAGACCTCGCCGCTGACACGCGGGATGAGAAAGCGGTCGACCTAGAGCCGGCGCCGTCAGTCTCACGGTTGCATTTCAGAGCTGAACTGACCTTTACTAAATCAATTCAATTCACTATAAAGTTCCGTCACGCATTGAATCAGCCTTGGGTATGGGTCAGCGAAGCATACGGAGTTGAGGACGGATATGTTGTATCAGAAGATAGAGAAGTTGCATCCCAGAAACTGGAGGATCTGATTCCCAATCTTTCCTCCGAATGGTCGATTTCCACCCTCCGGAGCCAAGCCCCGGAAACAAATCTTTGGTCCTTGACGACCAAGATAGCTCCCAGTTTGGCGGACAAGTCGAGTTTCAGAGATGTGGAAATCGGTACACCGTTTACCCATTTTCGAAAGTACGTCCCAATTGTCGAAATGAATGCCAGCAACCACGCAAGGCACTAACACGCGAATCAGATGGTTTGCATTGGTCAGAACTGGTATCCCCTGGATTGCTCCCAGAAAAGGACTCACGAGATTTGCACTCGATAAAGAAGCGATACTATGCTCTTTCGCGGACGGAAACGGCCGCCATTTGGTCTTTCTTGCTGTATCAGGGGTCGATGACATATTGGCCTTGTTCCGCAGCACAGATTCCAATTCTGTCACTCTTCATGTATGTGAAAAAAAAAAGTAACACGAGGGATACTATATTGATGGATTGCAGGCCCGCAATGACGCTCCCGTCGAGCGCGACCTCATGGTCCTCGTTTCGACAGGATATGAAACTGACAAGGCGATAGCGTCTGTCATATACCACGCAAGAAGTTTGATCTGGAAGTATTCCCAAATCGAGGGCTCAATTTCTCAGTCAGATGAACCTAGTCATGTCGAGCCAAAGTGGCGGGAGAATTGGTATGATGGTTTGGGATATTGTGAGTCGCTCATTGCCCGACACGATATGTTAATACTAACTAGTAAAGGCACTTGGAACTCCCTTGGCCAAGACCTCACGGAGGATAATATCCTTGCAGCCTTGAAAGATCTGGACAAGAGCGATATCAGCATTTCAAATCTCATAATTGACGATAACTGGCAGTCTATTGACGCAACAGACCACGGCGCAGCGCAGCCTAGCTGGCTCGAGTTCGAAGCAAACCGAACTGGGTTTCCCAGCGGCCTCAAAGGCGTAGTCTCCAAGATTCGACGCAACCACCGAGACATTAAGCACATCTTTGTCTGGCACGCGCTGTTGGGCTACTGGGGCGGCATCTCTCCCCGCGGCGCCATTGCGCAAAAGTACAAAACCACCCGCGTCCGTCGCGAGGAAAACAACTCAGACATGACTGTGGTGTCTCAAGACGACGTATCAAGATTCTACGACGATTTTTACTCCTTTCTGATACAGTCGGGCGTGGACGGCGTCAAGACGGACGCGCAATGCGTGCTAGATGCCATTGCCGAGGCGCCCGCCCGCAAGGCGCTCATCAACGCGTACCTGGACAAGTGGTCGATTGCCTCGCTCCGCCACTTTGGTACCAACGCCATTGCGTGTATGGCGCAGTTCCCGCAGGCCCTCTTCCACGCCTTCATGCCTCAGATCCGACCGCCCGTGGTGGCGCGCACCTCAGACGACTACTTTCCCGACGTCCCCTCCTCGCACCGCTGGCACGTGTGGGCCAATGCGCACAATGCCATCTTTATGCAGTATCTCAACGTGGTGCCCGACTGGGACATGTTTCAGACGAGCCATGCGTTTGCCGACTTTCACGCGGCGGCGCGATGCTTGAGCGGCGGGCCCATCTACATTACGGACAAGCCCGGGCAGCATAATGTGCAGCTTCTGAAGCAGGTTACTGCGAGAACGACGCTGGGCAAGACGACGATTTTGAGGCCGAGTGTTGTTGGAATTGCGCTGGATCCGTATCTGGATTTCAACTCTGGGGCTCTGCTCAAGATTGGCAGTTTCCATGGTGAGTAGACTCTTTCCTCTCTCCTTGCCTTTTATCATCTTGATCGCAATCGATTTCTCGACCAGTTTCATATATTTACTAGCTCTTCCGTTGTCACTACCGAGGACTAATACAGTTTCCTTAGGATCTGGAAGCGGAGGAATCTCCCTGATGGGAGTCTTTCAGACGTCAGACGCGCCGACTTCTTGCCTGACGCTGCTCTCCGAATTCCGCGGCATCTCCCAGCTCAACTCCTACACTGTGCGGGCCTACACCACCGGCCGCGTCTCGAAGCCGCTGCGCTTCACAAACAGGCACACCCCCTCGCTGCTCACGACGCCGAGCGCAAAAGGCTACGAGATTTATACTGCACATGAAGTAACCACTTTTGCAACTCCACGCTGGGACGAGATCGGCGTGGCGAGCCTGGGCCTCGTTGACAAGATGACGGGCTGTGCTGCGATTGAATCGAGCCGCTACCAGATGGATTCCAAGATTTCCGTCACGACGAAGCTCAAGGCACTTGGAGTCTTTGGTAAGCATAAGCCATGTAACGTCTGAGCACAGGGACAGAATTTGCTAATGGTCGAGATAGGCGTGTACATATCCAGCTTACCGAGCATGACAATTGACGACAATTTCATGGTCAGCATTTTTGGCCATCCCGTGCCAAGGCACACGGTACGCATCTCGTCGTCTGCCGAGTCTGTTCTAGAGGTCGATGTGCAGACGGCGTGGAAGGAACTGGGACTGGACAGTGGTTGGAGCAACGAGCTGGAAGTAACGGTCAATATTCTTGACATCTAGCACCAGCAAAGACTACGTGACATGCACAAAGCCGGGCACTCGTTGCGGTACTAGTTTTCAGTATTATTATGCCATGTCGCTTTGTATAGATCCAAGTCATCCATTTGCACGCCGCTGAGCTTTCGCAGCTATTCGCAGCGTCTAAATCAATGCTCTAAAAGCCCCAAATCCCTCAAGTACAATATGCGTAGACTTTGACTTTTCTCACTCCGGACCGACCTGCCCAAACGGGTACGATGCCGTTGCAAACAAAACAAAAAAAACGCCATGCCATACAAAAATTCGTCAAATACATAATTACAAAACTTTATTCGAGCTCCACAACTGCGGGAGCCTGAACAGTCTTGCCGCTGAGCTTGTCTAAGCCTTCACCACCCTATTGCGTGTTAGTACATGATTGCTGTAAAGAACAGATGTTGGCAACTTACATAGCTAATAAGAGGGGAGATTTCGACGCCGCCGTCAGCGACGACGGTAGCACCGGCAGCCTTGGCCCATCTCTCGCCCTGCTCCATGACGGCGGCTCGGCTGGTATCCTCGTCGTCCTGGCCGGTGCCCTTGGCGTTCTTGAGCGGGGAGAACTCGTCCTCGCGCTGGACCTCCATGCAGGCAAACTTGTCGAGGGGTAGCATGGGGAAAACATCAAAGACAAACTGCTCAAGCTTTATGCCGTTGGGCTTCTCGGGCTTGACAGTCTCGCCCGTCTCGAGGTCGGTAGAGGGGATCTTCTTGCGGGCGACGTGGTGGGGCAGCTTGTGCGCCCACTCGGGAATGGACTCGAGGAAGCGGAAGGAGTAGTAGTGGTTGACAATGTTGGCGGCGCGGAACTTGAGCACGCCCGGGTGAGAAGAGTCCTCGGCCTCGGCGGTGGCCTTGTCGATTTCAGAGTACTCTACAACGTCGGGCTTACCGTTGCGGGAGAGGATGAGGCCGACAGATTCGGTGGCGTTGCGCTTGCGCACCACCTTGGTGGCAATGTCGACGTTTTGCTCAGCCGAAAAGCCAATGAAGACGGGATCCGCAACCTTGACCAGACAGTTGTCGACGCAATAGGCGTGGATGTGCTGGATGCCACGCTCGCGCATGTCGTCAAGAACGCCGTGGAGGATGAGGGCCTGGTAGATGCCACCATTGCCATCGGGAGCGACAGCGACCTTGCCCTTGTTCTCGAGGAGGATTTTGCCGTCGTTGGAGATGCAAGGCAGGACACCCTGCTCAAAGATCTTGACGTTACTGCGGTCAAGGCCAAAGTAGTTGTTCTTTTCGAAAAACTCGTCGGTAGGCTTGCGTGTAGGACCGCTGGTCATGACGTACCAAGGCACAGCGACACTCTGGACACCCGTCTTCTTGGCAGCAAGCTCCTGGACCTTGCGGATACGCTCGGCCTGTATCTGGAAAAGAGACTTGTGCGAGGGCAGGCCAATGTCGTAGCAGCCCTTGGGGGCAGAGCTGCCGAGACGTGTGCCCTGGCCACCAGCCATGAGGACAACGGCGACCTGGTTCTTGCCAATTAGGTCAAGGCCGGACTCGTACCATTTTGTAAGATCTTCAGGCTTCGAGTCGAGGATACTGGCGGTGGCGGACTCTGGCAGGGGCTCGAGGATGGCGGGCTGGCCATCGGTCTCGGCGGGCTTGAGGGCGCGCTGAGCGTACTCGTTGATGCGGACGGGGTCGAAGCCGGAGAGCTGCTCGTAGAGATCAGCCTTGTCGTCGGTGCCGAGAGTGTCGTAGAAGTTGAACACATGGCCCTGCTCGGCGTCTGTGTATTTTTGCTTGAGCTGGGCAACAGCTTCAGTGGTGGGCTCGGCACGGGCGGTGCCATTGGTGCCAATGTGCAGTGCTTGCTTGATGGCTTGCATCTTTGCAGTCTGTTTGTGTGTTGAGGTATGGAGGCGGGAGCAGAGAGAGAGAGAGGTGGGAGGAGTAGTAAACCCCCGTAGAATTGAGTTGATGTATGCTCGACAGCCGCACGTGGGTTAGGCGAGAAGACTCGAGAAGCCAAGTCTAGCGGGAGGGTGTGAGAGGTGAGGCGAGCGAGCGGCGTGGCAGAAAGACGGTGACGACAGAGCTGTCTCGGGCGGGGTGGGCTCGAAGAGTGTTGCTGATTTGTCAAGACACGGGTACGTGCGAGACAGAAGAAGAAAATATTAAGGTGAGCTGTTGGGTATAGGATGTACAGAGACGCTGATGAGGAATTGGATGGAATATGGAGGGGGCAAAGAAGCAAGCATGTTGGGGCAGCGGCTGGCCGTTGTATATAAGCTATCTAGACGGGTGGTGGCACGGTTGACGGTGTGGCGGCTCTCCGTTCTACAGGGACTGAGGTAATCTGTACTGGAGGGCAGCCTCGTGTGGTGCGGTGCTAAAAGATACACAAGCACGGGGAGGCTGACGTCGTGGGACCAAAATAAAACCGAGCCAAGAATAACAAGGGCCATCTCTTGTTCGTTTCTGGTTGTGAAGCTCGAGGCGATGAGGCGGAGGCGGAGGGGTTTGGGGGGACCCAAGGAGGGGCGCCTCAGGGCCTCGATGCTGGTTGGTTGCAGATGCCAGTGATGCTCCTCAGGTCCCTTTTCTCGGTGGAGGGCTGCTCGGACAACCCTGTCACGCAGACGGGGCTGTCGCTTGGTCCATGCCATGCTCGTCATCCTCTAATTCTCTTTTGGCGTTGTTTTAAGTTTTGGTCTGTATTCTCTTTCCAAGAACACAAGTACCTACGATGCTGTGGTGTCCCTCATTAAATAGCACCCTGGAAGTGACTTGTCGCTCCAGCACACGCACGGCACAACACAGCACAGCC
Source organism: Akanthomyces dipterigenus (assembly GCA_030783385.1). Classification (NCBI taxonomy): domain Eukaryota; kingdom Fungi; phylum Ascomycota; class Sordariomycetes; order Hypocreales; family Cordycipitaceae; genus Akanthomyces; species Akanthomyces dipterigenus. Next base: position 83,857 of record JARJRE010000430.1, on the reverse strand, counting down.
TGTCGACCCACCACAGGCGCTACAGGGGTGCTGCTTTCAAGGCCCTCGCCCCTAGCATGTCGCTCCCCCCAATGAGACAGCAATAATTTACACTGGCAAGTGTAACAAAAGAAACAAGTAGCGTGCATGCTGAAAAAATAACATTGCCAATGAAATACAAAGACCCAGACCGCATTACTTGATTCCCAGTGACGCATTGAACGTTTCTGCTTCTCGACTCAAACGCCGTCCCCTAGTTGTTGTTGTTGTTGTTGTTGCCATGTTGACCAGGTGCAGACAAAGAGCCCAAGGTACGCCATTGCCCTCACTCCGAGTCGTGGTAAATGGCAAAGCAACAGTAGACGCTAATAAAATCGGGAACAAGAAAAAATCCCATGCGCACTACCGACTACCAGTAATACCGTTGCCCGGCCCATTTCCAGCCTCGTATCGTCCTCTGTCCATCAGATGGAAATGACGGCATGCCCACTGCCAAGGACTCTTCCCTGCACACGATGTGCCGTGGCAATCTGTCCCAGGCGCGAGATACTCATATTTTGAATCCTGGCCTGCCAGTCCATCCGTCTGCACTCCGTTGGGTGACGTGCCTCAACGTCTGTCGGCAAGCCCGCCTCTTCGTATTTAGAAACATGGATCGACAGCGCGTCCTGCATGACCGTTGTGCCGCCGCCGCCGTCTATGCTGGCGCTCACTCTTCGGACCATGTGTGAGCTTTCTTGTCAGCTTTTTCGTGCAGAATATGCCCTAGCTTTGCCTGCGCTTGAATTATTTCATTGACCAGTCAGCCTCGCTCTCGCCTAGCCGGGCTGCCCAGGCTGTGTGGCTGCATCCGCTGCAGTAAATCGATCATCTCACATGCAGCACTAGCCAGGGGAGGGCACCCGACGAATTCATGCCTGTCAAAAAGCCTTACGGGTGAGTCTGGGGGTCGCTGACTGGTAGACTGGTTGAGTCGTCCTGGAAGGATGTGATTTTAGTGTGCTTCTGGTGTGCTTCTGACGTGCTGTCTGCTGGGTAGAGCCCGCTGTGGCGGCCGCTGCGCCCCGTGCCAAATTTAGAAACTCAATTGTGGGCTCCGGTCGGCGCCATCGTGAGATACAGCCAAGCTGCTTCTCATGAGCGGATGGCATCAGTTGTGTGGAAGCAGGATGCTTGGGAAACATCAACGTGCATATCACCTGCGGAGCATGTATGCTAGATTGACCACTTGCTCAGTTAGGCAGTGCAGAATCGCGAATTGCGTCACAGTCGATATTCTGGTGTTGCTGGCGTGTGCAAGGTAAGCCCAGGAAGCCAGGGTATTGCCATGGTCAAAGGGAAGAGACGATATTTCAAATAAAAGAAAGCTATTTCGGAAAGTAACCCGGCTCAGCATAGTTCAAAATCCACAGACTCTGCTTGTATGCTAAGCTGCGTCTACTTCTCGTCGATCTGAATGTAATGGCAAACCAAACCGCCGCCACTGTCATCACGTACGCCACCATGTCAACCCATAGCCTTCAGCCGTACAGGAGCTCCTCTACGTCCTTTCAACACCACGCTGCTGCCCATCAACCACACGGCTGAAAGCTGCTGCAAACACAGACAGAACCATGTATGTTATCTCATAGTCAAAACTACTTTGCCATTATATTGCAATGAGCTCTGTCAATCAAGACCTGGAGCCCAAACCGGGCGACAACCCATCGCCACCGCCTCCGCCGTCAACCTTCCATGGCAGGCTGCATCTTCAAGACTTCATGTACCAGACTACCGACGCCCCGACACCCCGGCGCAGCGCCCGTCATGCGGCTCCGGTAGTCTCCCCTCCCCCATCCGTACCAGCCCTCGGCAGCGCCGCCACGCCATCGCCCCGGAAGCGCGCACGACGTACCGCTTCCCCGTCTCTGTCCGCCTCCGTCGCTGCCGCGCCCGAGCCGACGAAGGAGGTGAAGAAGAAGAAGAAGAAGCGACCGCCGTCTTCAGGCTACGCGCCGCCGTCCGTCTACGCGCACCTGCCGCTGCTCCCCGACGCCCTCTGCGCCAACCTGCTCGTCCTGTTTGTCGGCCTCAACCCGGGCCTGCAGACGGCGCGCACGGGACACGCCTACGCGCACCCGACCAACACCTTTTGGCGGCTGCTCTTCTCCTCGGGCATCACGCCCGTGCCCTGCACCCCCGCCGAGGACCGCCAGATGCCGCGCCGCTACAGCCTCGGCCACACCAACATTGTCGCCCGGCCGAGCCGCAACGGCGCCGAGCTCAGCCGCCGCGAAATGGACGACGGCGTCGCCCTGCTCGAGCAAAAGGCCCGCACGTGGCGGCCCGAGTCCGTGTGCGTCGTCGGCAAGAGCATCTGGGAGAGCATCTGGCGCGTGCGCCACGGCGGCAAGGCGGTGGGGAAGAGCTTCCGCTACGGCTGGCAGGAGGCGGCCGAGAACATGGGCGTCGTCGCGGGCGAGTGGGAGGGCGCCAGGGTCTTTGTCGCCTCGAGCACGAGCGGGCTGGCGGCGACGCTGTCGCCGGCCCAGAAGCAGGCGATTTGGAATGAGTTGGGTGCTTGGGTCAAGATGCGCCGCGCTGAGAGGGAGATTGCTGCCGAGCGAGAGGCTACTTCGACTGCTTGAGCGGTGCATTTTACATCATCACATACGAGCTATGTATTGCGATTAGCATCATTTTAACTACATGGAAATTTCTTGGAATATCAGTATTTTTGGTCTTTTCTTGTAGGCTAGCAAACATATCTTCACTACTATTTTTGAGAGATGCCACTTGCTCCTTTTTACCATCAAGAACGTTACTGCTGCCGGTCCAACTCCATGACGCCTTAAAAATCCCAAGGTGTTCTACCTAAACAGAGCGCTCACTCGCGCCACGGCGTTTTGTGCCTTTCTTTCAGTCACATGGCCTTCATCTTCAAGCCTGCCAATCACTATTTGCAGCGCTTCTCTACAATGTTGGCGCCGTTCTCCTCGTACTCCTTTCTCGAAATCCACATCTGGTGGAATGTGCCCAAGCTGGCCAGGATGCTGCCGCCAATCCACGAGGCGAAGCGACGCTCGCTCGTCAGGCCCGCCGCGTGAATCTTGATCTTGAGCCCCGGATACATGGCCGTCAGCTCGTTATTTAGACGGTCGTTGAAGCCGTTGATTAGGCTGGTGCTGCCCATCACGACTATGTTGGCGAGCAGGTTACCGCGCAGGTCAACGTCGATAGCGCTGAGCGACGCCTTGATGAGCTCAGGGATCGTCTGACCTTTGGTGAGGCGCTCCGACTCGGGCACGGGCAGGCCCGCGTTGTCGTCAAACAGGCCCTCGGTCACCCTGAAGCGCTGCTCGCGCCACATTTGGTTATAGCCGTCTGGCATCTCAAACACCCGGCCGGGCTGGGTCTTAACATAGTCCTCGTTGCCGGGTGCGCCGAGCTTGCCAGGTCCGCGCCATACCTCGACAACCGACTCCTTGAACTCGGTCAAGGTGCGCTCCTCCTCGTAGAGGTTGAACGAGTCGCTGACCTGAAAGGGAAACTTGCGCTCGCGGTACTGTGCGGGCGCTAGGGCATCCACCGGAGTCTTGTTCTCAATCTTATATGTGGGAACCAAGTTAACCTGCGGCTCTGAAGTCTTCCATAAGCCGCGGATCTGAGAAGACAGCCAGAGACCGCCAGCAGGAGAGCGCTGGACTGAGCGCTTCAGAACCATGCCGTCGTGAATGGCAGTGACCGAGGCATTGGCGCCGCCAACGTCAATGACGAGAGCAGTGGCCTTGCCGGCAGCGAAAGCCGCCAGCACAGGGGATTTGCTCAGCCAAAACGCGGGGCATCCCCAGCTCTCCATCGCCAGCTCGATGGCCTTTTCTCTATTCTTTGGCGTGTTCCAAGGCGCCTCTGTAATAAGCAGAGGATTCTCCTGCAGCGGCTTTTCTTGCGTCTCAGCTTCCTCCATAGCAACGTCGCCTTCGGTGTCGGCTTCTTTGGGCTCGTCGTTCAGGCCGTTCTTGGACGGGTGGGACGGGCGTTCAGGTTGAAGGCGCTTGATGAGCATATGCTCCCACACTTTGCTCGCGACATCCCAGTCCTCAACAATGCTATCGCGGTTCATGTAGTTACGAATTTCGAAATCGGCGCGTGGGATGATGCACTCGTCGCCAAAGATGTCCCTGGGCGGGTCGCTCGTGACATGACCGTAAAAGGAGGGCAGTACAGACTTGGGGGCATCTTCACCGGCGAAGCCTGCGCGTGTGGTGCAGTAGCCAGGGTCGAGCACGAGGGCCGATACCTCATCTATCAAAGCCGGTTAGTGGGCGACAACGTGGTTGCGACTGGCGCGCGAGCCGAACGCGAAGAGAGGGCGAGTCGTACCTCCGCCGTAAATGTCGGTCGGCTGGGCCGTGGTCGGCAAGGGCTGTTGCGCCATATTGTCTGTGATTGTGGTGATGCGCGATGCGAAGCTGGGATGCCAATTGGGCAAAGTAGCGGCGGGCTAGATTTGTTCGCGCTGGAAAACTGGTTGGTGGTTGGCGGATCGAGTGAAGCCCAAGCTCCCAGCACCGCTAAAGCTGCCTGGTGGGGAGTCGTGACTAAGCAAGTGTGGATGTTCTGGAGCGGCCCTTGAAAAAAGCTCAGCCCACGCTCCGAGAATCTTTTTTCTCCCTCCTCAAGCTTCTTCTTGTCCTGGCGACGAGAACTCTTCCGTTCTGCGCCAATGCTGGCGCGTGTAATAATACATGATGCTCTAAGTGTAAGTACCGCCGAGATTCCTACACCCAAACCCTTCCTATATGATGAATTCGCATCCTCGCTTCAGAACCGCTGCGATTGACACAGTTTGCTGTGCGTGATTACACAATGCCAACCTCTGATCATTTACCACTTATTTTACTTGCTCATTGCTAGCATCTACCATATTCAAAGCTAATGCAAAGACAGACACAATGATATCTCGTAATTGCTTGCGGCAATGCCGCGCAGTAGTCGGGCGTATTCACCGCGTGAATACGACTTGTCTGCGCAGCATCGCTCTATCCAGACAGCACGTTCAGACCTTTGCCTCCGTACCCGATGCGAAAAATAGCCCATCCATACACTCCGAGTCTCATGACGAGGCCGAGCATGCGTCGCCCTTCAAGCAGCAGCGCCGGTCAGACCTAGGCAAAGATCAGGCGAGCGAATCGCCCCTTTACCCTGAGTCTTATCCTCGCATAGAGCCGTCAGAGGCACGCATGGCTGTCCCAGAATTTCTTGAAAGTGAGGAGAACGAATTGTCCCAGCCTCTCATCAATCTGGTTGGCCGCGTTCGCGCTAAGCGTGTCGTCGGCAAAAATCTCGTCTTTCTTGATATCGTAAACGAGTTTCAAAAAGTGCAAATCGTGGTGAATAAGTCCAAGTGTGTTGAGCCCCTGGACAACATCTGTACACACAACTCCAAGAAGTTCCATCTCTTCAGGTCGCTCATCCAGGTTGGCGATCATATATGTAAGCCTTTATACTCTAGACATCCGATCGTAGCCACCTGTGCTGACGCCGTCACAGCCGTCAACGGTGTTCGTGACCATACGCCCGCTGGTCTTTTGACTCTTGCCGCGAGAGAAATTCCAGAACTCTTGTCGCCAACCATGGAGCAGATACCGGAAGTTCTCACCGACTCCAAGACCAAAATGCAAGACCGTCATGTTGACATGCTTGTCAATAAGGAGACTGTCGATGTCCTGCGTCTCAGATCCGAAATCACCAAGCACATGCGCGATCACTTTCACTCGAGGAGGTTTCTCGAATTCCAGACTCCCATCTTGGCTGAGAATGCCGGTGGCGCTATTGCTCGACCCTTTGTGACACGGGCCACGGAGTTCAAAGACAAGGACCTGGCGCTTCGTGTTGCTCCGGAGCTTTGGCTGAAACGGCTCGTCGTCGGCGGTGTCGACAGGGTGTTTGAAATTGGCCCTGCGTTCCGGAACGAAGGCGTAGATGCCACACACAACCCTGAATTCACAATGTGTGAATTCTACAGCGCATATTCTAGTCTGCCAGATCTGATTATGGAGACGGAGGAGCTCCTCACCAGCCTTGCCAAGCACACGCAAAAGCTTATTCAAACACAACTGACGTCCCTGCCGCCGATCAACTTGCAAAAATTCAAGCGGCCGTTTAAACAGGTCGAGTTTGTGCCTGCCCTCGAAGAAGCCACTGGCGTCCGCTTCCCCAAGCTGTCCGCAGAGGATGCACTGCCGGAGCTGCTTGCTCTCATGAAGCTGGCGGGCATTGACATTCCTGGCGACATCCCTACTTCGCTACCCAGACTTCTCGATCGACTGGCCGCCATGTACATAGAGCCCAAGTCATTTGAAGAGCCTCTTTTCATCACCAATCACCCAGCCTGCATGTCGCCGCTGGCCAAGAGTTTCCTATGCCCTAAAACATACCAGCTGGTATCGGCTCGCGCTGAGCTCTTTGTTGGTGGTCGTGAGCTCGCCAACATGTATGAAGAGGAGAATGACCCCAAGGAACAGCAGCGCAAGCTTACTGCGCACCGGAATCTGGTCAACACGGAGGACGGAGAGGTCGGCATCAACGCTCCCGAGGAAAAGCCAGTGGCCAGCGAAATGCGCAACGACGAAGCGACTCCTGAAGATGAGATGGAAATGGAAGAAGCGAGGATGGAAGAGGAGGAGACAGATCAAGAAGTCTTTGACAACCATATGGAGAGACCCGAGGAGGAAGACGAATGGGCCACGTCGCCGCTTGACCGAAGCTACATCAAGGCGTTGGACTATGGCCTGCCTCCTACCGGTGGCTGGGGCTGCGGTGTTGAGCGCCTCGTCATGCTCTTCTCTGGCGCCACCCGCATCAGCGATTGTCTGAGCTTTGGCACAATCCGAAACGTCGTCGGTTTGTCGTCTGACGCGGCGAAGAAGGAGAGCGGCAAGCCTTGAGGGCTGTATACTACAAGAGATAGCGATAGTGTCGCTTGTACAATTACCTATACTGTTACCATAGAAGTCGGAGAATCTAGCCTTGCAACTTGTAATATCAACACATGTCACAGAGGACGGGTTACTTGGAGTCTCCCAATATGCAATATATGAGCAGTAACACCTGCCTTGCATTAACATGTTTTAAGAAAAGAATATCTAAGTAAGTTTCAAATTTGTCTAATGTCCCAGCATCTTGTCTAGCCCAACCTGTATCCAAGATGCCTGCAACGTGCGAATCGAAGGTATAAAAACAGCTTTCCACCAAGAAGAAAATACTAACAATATGCTCCAATTTGTACTTGAATTCCACCACGCAGGTGTTCCCATCGCTTATTTGAAGTCGCCGCCAGCAACCTGAAAGAGGCTCGAGACGAGCTTCCTGGCCGCGCCGCCGCCCATCTTGAACGTCGACGGGGCCGTGCTGTCCACCCAGGACTGCACGGTGGCGGCGTCGAGACCCTTGGCAAAGTCGGTATCGGCGGGCAGGACGCGGAGGCTGACGCTGCCGGCATCGGCGTCAAAGACGACGGCCGTCTTCATGTAGGCGTCGACGGGCCGCGGAAAGTAGTCGGAGGAGCCGGCGCCACCCGTCATGTGCAGGGTGCTCTTGCACTTGTCGTCGCCGGGGGCGAGGACCTCGAAAAAGTCAAACTCGCCGCACGCGGGCCAGCAGCTGCAGGCCGTGTACTGCGACGCGCGGGGGACGCGCGCGTTGAGGCCCCAGATGGCGGGCATGTCGGCGTTGAAGCCCTGCCGGCCGTCGATGGGCATGGTGAAGTGGAAGAGGAAGATTTTTTGGGAGCCTGCGAAGCCCTCTGCAGAAACATTTTGTCAGTTGCGGGGTTTTTTTTTTTTTTTTTTTTTTTTTTTTCAAAATGGGATTGTAATGGCTATACGTACTGTACGCAACGTCCTTGGCGCGGGAGAAGCCGCAGCTCTCGTCGCAGGGCTCGCCGCTGAAAATGGCAAACTCCTTGTTGGTGGGAATGTCGACGTCGGCGAGGACTTGCGAGGAGCTGGCGCCGTCGTTGCCCGCGGCGTTGAGAAAGGAGAGCGAGTTGCCCCATGCCCTGCCAAAAGTTAGTCCGCCATCTTTCCAAGACTCCTGTTGGAGGGAAAAGACTCGGGTAATGAGAAAAGAAAACTTACTTGTCCCAGACGCCGGAGCCCCGGCCACCGTAGTTGCCGAGAAAGACGAGATTCTCTGCCGTTTGCGACTCGGCATTGTAGTACGAGGTCCGGTCCCAGTCCTGGCCCGAGGCGGCAGGCTTGGGCTTCGGAGCCGGGGCCGGGGCCGGGGTGGAAGCCAGAGGGGCTCCGTTGGTGTTGGCTGCCGGGGCGGCAGACGCGAGCTCGGTGGGAGAAGCAGGCGTTGTCGCCGCCGGGGCGGTGGCCGGCTGGTCGCCGAACCAGTTGTTCTCCCAGGAGACGACCTTGCCGTCAATGGTGGCCGTGACCCAGTCGGCGCGCCGCCGCTGCTGCTGCTGCTGCTTCTGCTTCTGCCTCTCCTTCCGCCGGGCCTCGTGGATGCGGTGGTGGCCGTGGGCGGCTTCGCCCTTGTCGGCTCTGTCGTCGTCGTCGTCGTCGTCGTCGCGCTTCCACTTGCTCTGGCGCGAGGGATAGTAGACGGCAAACTCCTTGAGGTGGAGCGGACCGCGAAAGTGTAGAGAAAGCTGTACGGGTATCCCGTGTTAGTGCTCATGGTCGATTCACAGGGTTTCATCATTCAAGGTGGAGGCAAGTAGCGTTCCATCATGGATCGGTACATGGGTCAAAAGCAAGGGAAAAGACTTACATCCTCGTTTAAAGGAGCCAGAGGACCGCTATAGTTTTTGGTCTCTTTGTCGCACACGCCATTCGAGTCCATGTGTGTCACGTCTTGGTAGCTGCCAGAGCCACCGACGCCCTGGTAGCGAATGTGGTTGACGGCACCGCAGAACCAGTTGCCGCCCTCATTCTTGGCCACGCCTGAGCAGTCCTGGGTAAGCGCCGTGGCCATGCCGGCGGCGGTGACGACCAAGGCAATCGTCGCGTGCTTCATTATTTCGGTATTTCGTGGATACAAGTGTATATTGTGTTGTTAATGTTCGTTGTGAATAAGAGCTCGTGTTGTAGATGTTGTAAATGTTGTAAATGTTGTAGATGTTGTAGATGTTGTAAGAGATGTTGTGAAAGTTGAATGTTTTTCCTGCTGAATTATGAAAATAATGATGATGTTTGTAGAGAATTCAAGGAGTGGCAGGCGAATTGTCGAGTTGGTCGTCAGACTCTCTCACCAGAAGAGAGTTTGTATCGTGAACAAAGACGACGAGGTTGCTGATGGGCAAAAGAAACCTCAAAGAAGTAAAAGGTAAAAGGTTGAGAGTATACGAAAACAAAGCAAACGACTTTGATCCCGATGGGACGAAGAAGACTAATATCTAAAATATAGCTCTGGGCTTTGCGCTGGCCACTCACACGCCCCCCTCGCAAGAGTCTTTGTGGTGGCGCGCGCGACCAATATGGGCGTTTCTGGATTTCCCTCGCCTCACTGGCATGGTGGTTGGTCTAGCCCGCACCATTCCATCACCACCCACTTTGCGAGCCACGGCCTGCACTCTATTTTTTTCCCCGGCTGGCACTAGAAATTAAATTTAGCTCGGCTAGTTTGAAATCGGAAACCAGTTGCCATCCCGTTACCAGCCCAAAGTGAAGTAGCGCCAGGGGTATATCATTGGCTGAGTAGGGCCAAGAGTTTAGAGAAGTGCTGGTGGGGAAAGCAAAGAAATGACGGCCTGGGGGAAAGAGGCACGGGATTTGTTTCCTGGTAGTTTTGAGATTAGAGGACGACTAGTCGACGCCGACAATGTTTGGCCAAGCTTCTGACGATGCCCTCGTGTCAGTGTTGGGCTAGTATGCACCCGTAGACTTGCAGAGAGGTGACAGTGACGTGAGCCGGTCCTGGTCGAGACCGCACATTCTAGACTTGCAACTACCTGCTTTTGCGTTTAGCACTACAGCATAGTTCTGGTGCTCAAGCCAACCGAGACGGAGGAGACGAATTTGGCTGCTCATTCTGCCAATGCCTTGGTGATTGTAGAATCCAACCTTCTTCTTCATTGTCGCGGACTATAGTTTCTTCTTCATTGTCGCGGAATATAGTTTGCTACAATTCTCAGACGACGACATTTCTTTCTGCATTTGCGCTTCTTGTTTCAACAGCACGTCAGTGTAATGACAACCAACGTGTGACGGCATCACGCCCTCCCCCCATTGGTACTCCCCGCTTGGGACCAGGACGGCTTCGTGTAAGATGGCGTGGCATCTTACCCGCCCGGGGGTTGCCTCTCTCAAAAAGGTAATGTGAAAAAGCCCTCCACGCCGAGCCGCCACAGGGTCTGTGGAACTTGGACCCCTTGGAGCGCCGAGGCGCTGGTGGCATTCAGCTACCGGCCTGGACGGATACCTCGAGCGGGCTGGGCCCAACACAAGCATTGGCGCCATGGCACCAAGGCTTGGAGAGGCTTTTACAGTACCGGCCGCCGCTGTTTGCCGTACTACCAATTTTATTTGCTGCCTTTTAGTGCCTTGTGACTTTTGTCCTTTTTACTTTTTGCGGCAAAATTGCTCCTTTTCTCCAATCGTTGTGCCACACGCGTCCAATGTCCCTATCTTAACCTCTGCTTGCCCACGATGCCATCGTGACCTTTGAATCCATCTTGATCCTTTATTTTCTCTTAAAAGAAGAATTTTTTTTCTTTTTGCACACTGGTAGAATTATCTGCGGCTCCGGGCTAGCCGCTTGTACACATTCTTGTCTCAAATCGACTTCTTTTTTTGGCCAGCCCTCGTGGCCGCAGACGCCTCCCAACCCATTACTGGAATGCGGGTTGCCCGTCCACGCCCGCCGCTTCCCACCCTCTCCCAGCCCCTTGTCGACGTAACAACGGCGTTGACTCTTGGCCATGAAAAAGGTGCACAGCGTGATTTGTGGTGCGAAATTGGCTCGCTGCCTCTGTCCAGCCGCACATAGGCTTGGCCTCATTTCCTCATGCTCCCAGCTGGGCGAGTTCAACCCCGGCCGGCTGTGATTTGATCTCCCACCTGCTGACATGTGAGCCCTCCGCAGCGCATCCAAGTCCAAGAGGATCAGTTTTAGTACCTCTGCTTCTGAATGACTCGAAAATACAGTAATTAGGAAGCGCAATGCAACACAGAATGCTCCGAGGCTATTCACCGTCCTCCACGGCTACGTCCTCCAGCATATACGCAACAGACCAGCAATATCAAAGCCACATTATTTCCAACTAAATTGCATCACCACGTATCGACTTTGGCCTTCTCTGAATAGTCGCTTAGTTAGAGTACCCGGGCAGAACATCACGGCAAAAGCACCGCGACCTGTCCCACCATGTCCACCGGCTCACTTGCCAAGTTCACGCAGCCAGCGCCCACGCCCAGTGCCACCAAACAGATCCTCGCAACAGACGCAGGAACGCGCCCTCCTTAAATGAATACTCGGAAGCTCCATCTTGGCTTTAGGCTGCATGTGGCCCAGGGACATTTCCATCGTGGCCGCGTCATCCTGCAGACACATCCCACCCCTGCCATCTACTCTGCCCTTCATGTGTAAGAAGCCAAGACTAATACCAAGAGTCTCGGCAAATTACAAAATCCCTTGTAATTTGCATCTTTTCGTTTCTTCAATCAACGCACCTCTCTACAGAGCAGCACGATCAAGAAAAAAAAGGGGCCATCGAAGAGCTTAGTCCAAGGTTAGATGCAGAATGCGCCAAAAGACTGTTTGGCGTCACTACTTGGTCTCGACCGAGTCAATCATGGCAAGAGAATGGCTAGGAACAATATTATTTACAACTTTGCCATTTCGGATAAATACACATGTCTAGTAGCTTGCTGCACCTAGCCATCAATGCCTCCCCATTCACCACCGGCGCCGTCTTCCCCATCACTCTCGTCCTGCTGCGTCTTGCGCCTCTTGCTGCCCTCAATCGCGCCGCGTCTGTTATTCTCCCTGCGCCGCTCGTAGCCGCTCGTCGACGTGATGGCCGCCTTGGCCGCGCCGCTGCGACGCGATGCGACCCCGCGCTCGCGCAGCGTCTTGCGGTCCGCCTTGTTGACCCTCGGCAGCGCGTCGAGCAGCCACTTTTGCACGCTGGCGTCGTCGCCCGTCCTGCCCGCCTGCCGCTCGCTCGCGGCAATCACGTTGGCGACCGTCTTGACAAAGGGAATGTCCTCCTTGGTGTAAAACGTGACGGCGATGCCGCCCTCGCGGCCCGCCCGGCCCGTGCGCCCGGCGCGGTGCACGTAGGCGGCGCTGGAGCCGGGCACGTCGTAGTTGACCACGCCGTTGACGCCGGCAAAGTCGACGCCGCGCGCGAGGACGTCGGTGGTGATGAGCACCCAGATCTCGCCGGCGCGGAACTTGCGCATGATGGAGGCGCGGGCAGACTCGGGCAGGCCGCTGTGCAGAGCGGCAATTCTCGTCGAGCCACCGGCCTCTAGAGGAATGTCGTACTTGAGCTCTTCGTGGAGAGCCGAGGCTCTGTCAATGGTTTGTGTAAAGACAATGAATGGCGGGCGCAAGGGAGGACCCGAGTCGTCTGCCGTCGTAGGATGAAGGAGTTGGCGGAGGGCAAGCAGCTTGCCCTGCTCACTGGCCGTATATGTCAGTTTATGAACAATGTTGGGCACGGCAGTGTCCTTTAGGCCAACAACCAAGCGAACAAATGGTTTGGGATGCATGCCCAGTCCGTCGGCTCTGGACTGTAGCTTGTCTGTGATGATGGCTTCAATGTTGGACCCCATCGTGGCCGACCAAAATGATACTCGCAAATCGGTGTTGGTGCAAGCAGACCAGACAGCCATTGTCTGCTCACGGAAGAGCGCGTCCAGGAGAACATCGGCTTCATCGAGAATAAGATCTCGCACGTCTGGCAGCACGCGATGAGTCGTCGCAGCTCCAGATGTCAGGAAATTCAATAGTAACTGAGGCGTGGTAACCAGGATATCAGGCTTGGCTGCTGTGGCTTTGTTTTTGCGCTTCGGCGTTTCTTCATCCTCGTCGTCGTCCTCGCTCTCCTCTGCATCCTCCTTGTCGCTTTCGCTGTCCTCTGCTAGCTCTTGCTCCTCCGTTTCCAAGTTCATTTGCTTCTTCATGGCCAGGACCTTGACGCCTGTCCCTTGCAGCAGTTTCAGCCCCTCATTCACAATCTGGTGGGCTAGCTCTCTTGTGGGAACCAGAATGATGGCCTCGAGTTCGTGTTGTGTCGTGGTCGCGTCCGGATCGTTGGGGTCCATTCCTCTTCGTCGCATGATCTGGTTGATGGCTGGGATGAGGAAGCTCATCGTTTTGCCGCTTCCAGTCGGCGCTACGGCCAAGAAGTTGACACCATTCTCCAGACCTTGGGCATCGTGGTCTCCAAGCGCCTGTTTGGGCTTTAGAAGCAGGGGAAGACTGCCCAGCTGCACCTCTGTCGGCACGCGGTAGCTCTGCGCAACCAGATTCTCAGAGACACGCCGCGAGATTCCATAGGTGCTGCGAAGTTGACCAAACGTTTTCAATGGCTGCGGAAACAATTGTGCCTTCTTCCTCTCGTCCTTTTTCGATTCTTCCGCTGCCACTGCCTTTGTCTTCTTGCTCTTCTTGCTCTTCTTGCTCTTCTTGATCTTGTTGGGCTCCTCTTCCTGCTTTGACAAGAGCGTCACTTTGAGCCGGTGTGACCTCAAAATCTGTCGGCATTCGTCTTCGCCAACTCGCTTCGCGGGCTTGGATACGGGGCTCGAGGGTTGTTCGCCAGCTCTGTTCTTGGTGTCGTGCGACGGGGGCTTCGTGGACGCTGGTTCGGGTTTAGGCGCAAAGAAATCGACTTCCGGCAGCTGATCCGATGCAGAGGCCTCGGCTGCTTGCTTGTCCGTCTTGGATCGCTTGCGCTTCTGGCCGCGCACCTCGTCGTGGTACAGCTGCGGGTTGGTGGCCCCGACACCTGTCGACGACGGCAGCTTGGCCGGCGCAGCGCCAGTACCCTTGGCCGTGCGCTTGGTCCCGCGGGACAGCACTTTGAGAATATCCATACTGCACTGTAGAGACTAACGAAGCAGATTGTGATTGGGTATACGGCTGCTGGTCGGGTTATGCTCTTTTCTCGGGTCGCAGAGGAAATGGAAATTTTTAAACGACGGCAGCTTCAACTTTTTTCTGGGTCCCGGCTTTGGCCTGGTGGGGGATTTCTGGGTGGAGCCGGGCATGCACCCAGTGCTACAAGTCCGCCATCCAGCGACTTTCAAATATATTCAAGTTGGGATGCAATCAATAGTTAATCATGATGATTCGTAACGTCTCATTATTGTTCAAACAGGGTTCTGCATCACAAGCTGAACCTTGGCTAATCCCTATCTGTTAGTCGCGGCGAGTGCTCAGAGTTGACAGGACTGATACAAGCAGTCAGCATGTTTTGTCAAGAGCCATCTTATCTTCTCTTGTATAAAAAAGGTTGAAGAGGGCGACTTTTGCGGCGCACATGACCTTTTCGCCGACACAATTACACAACGGAGACTACAGTCGCAGTGGTGTCCTTCAGCCTCGGCCAAGGACTGCTATGTTTTGGTAATCCGTACAGTGTATTCGAATATTGACTCCATCAGCCGATTCATATCAAACACTGCAAAACACACCATTGCCTAATAATACAATCATACACAGGGCCAGTCCTTAGCCCGCCAAGCCCCCAAAAACACCATGGCCATGTTTGCAACCCATCCTTCCAAAACTCCCCCAGCATTAGCCAAACGCCATCAGCTCGTCCAGAGATCCTCCTCCCCCTCATCCACATCCCTCCCCTCCCCATACAGCACCTCGCACACCCCCGACAGCGGCACATCCAGCACCGCATCCGTCCCCTCGCTCCAGACCTCGCGCCACCGCAAGCGCCCCCACGGGTCCAGCTTCCGCGCCCGGCTCTGGCTGCCCCTCAGCCTCCCCTGCGTGTCCACCACGGCCATCTGCGCCGCGTCGTCGACGACCGTCTCCACGCGGCCCAGCGGCAGCGTCAGCATCTCGCGGTTGTACGACGCCAGCGCCACGTAGACGTAGCACAGCGTCGACACCAGAAACGCCGGCAGCGCCAGCGCCCACCACCGGTCCGGGTAGTAGTAGATGCCCAGCCCGTGCAGGAACGGCGACGGCAGGTACGCCCACAGCAGGTACGTGACAAAGGTCAGGCTGCTGAACAGGTACAGCACGAAGCCGTAGTACTCGTACGTCGGGACGCGCGGCGCCGTCGCGGTGTGCGGCAGCGGCCCGAGCTGGCTGCCGCTGTTGTGCTCGTCCTCGGAGGCGTCGGGCGTCGTCGGGCGCGAAGGTCGCAGGAGTGAGGTGAGCGAGGGCGAGGGGGGCAGCGGCGTGGGCGGACGGCCGTAAAAGGGCGGCGCGAAAAAGTTTTGGGAAGCGGGCCGGGAGGGACGCGGAGGCGATTCTGCTTCGGAGCCGGAGGAGCCGGACGAGAGGTAGTCCTCGTCTTCGTCTGAAGAGGCCGGCATTGTGTCTGTCTTGTTTCGCGATGGCCAGCGCCGTGCGCGCGCACGTTTGGCAGAAGTCTGTCGTGGTGCCGGTGCTGGTGCTGGTGATGAATGGGGGGTTGAAGCTTCCAGGTCGGTGATGCGACAGCCCCACCTGGGACAGCTTGCACTTGGACACGGCGACTACAAAAGTTGATTCATCGTCAAGATGCATAATCCCATGGGGTTTCTTTCAATAGTTATTATTTACATGAAATGACACGGCTCAACTCATGATAAAAGACTAGTTTATACATGATAATCGTTACAGTAGCGTCCATCTTACTACCATGACTGCCTCCTCCGCTACCCATCAATCGGGCATCGGTATTCTCGCTCACGCGCAGGTCCCGTGCCATTCTCTTGTTTATCCTGCACCGCATCTAAACAACTTTGGTGGTATACATGTCGACACGCTAGAATCACGAGCGGCCCCAGCGGAGGATCCTTCCCCGCAACCGTGCCACTGGTCGTCGCATCTCCCGTCTGGTCACTGTCGTGCTGGTGCTGCTGCTCCTCAAGCAGCATGCTCGTCGGTCGCATATCCAAGCTCTTGCCCTTGCCCTTGCCATCTGCTTCAGCGCCCGCCTCCCCTCCAGCGCGGCTCTTTTGCTCCAGGCGCCTGGCTTCTTCCACCGCCTGCTTTGCCTCCCAGGCTTCAAAGACGGCACCGCCTGCCACGCCCGGACCCCAGACGCGGCGGCCGCAATGCTCGCACGTCGATCCGCGGGGGCGCCATCCGCGCTGACGCAGCTCCACCGACTGACTGACATTGACAAACAGGTTCTTCTCGAGCAAGCGGTTGGACAGCCGGAGAATGGACTCTTCATAGGCGTACGCTGAAAATATCGAGCCCAGGACGCCACGCAGATCGGCCAGATTCGGGGACGAGGCAGCGGCGTTAGCCAGAAAAGCTCGCAGGACCCTCAGAAAACACAGGTTGGTACCGCCGGCGGCAAGTAGCTTGGACGTCGGCTGGCCCGGGCTCTGACCGGATGTAGACGCGAGTAAGGCGGTAAAGGTATGCTGTACCAGTGATCGCAGTAGCGTCAAGAGCCGCTCGCCGTCCAAGTCAGCGTCGGCGACGGCCTTTTGGATCTCTGGTGAAATCTGCTTCGTCAATTTGACGGCTGCCTCAATCAGTTGCAGCCACAGCGCCTCGTCCGTGCTTAGAACCGCCTGGGCGTCTTTTGCCTTCTTCAGCACCTGGTTGGCTCTCTTGGCCGGCTTCTGCTGTCCTTGGCAGAGCCAGATACCGACGTAGACGTACTTTTGCAAGCCCTGCAGCAGTTCTTCAATCGATGCTTGCAAGTCGACTGGGTCTTCTTGCCACTCCGCGGCGCCCGACAACACACCTTGAAGCGCCGACTCGAGCGTGCCAAAGTGCGTTATCAGTCGCTGCATCGCCTTTTCGACCAGTCCATCACGCGTCAGGATTGTCACCGCCGCATCCACAGTGCCAGTCTCTTCCATGGTGGGCAACACTTGGTCGAGTCTCAAATCGCCGGCTTGGACACGATTGACGTAATCCGATACGTGCAGCGGTTCAAATGTGCACATGAGACGGACATACTGCTCAATGAGATGTCGGTCTGGCGGCAGCTCTTCCGGCAGCTTCTCACGCTCAGAGTCCAGTAGCGTCTTGAGATAGGCAAACTGAAGATCTGGAGCATCAGATGCGCTTTCGAGAATTTGTTGTTGCGTTTCAGTCGTCTCTCCAGCGAGCACTACGGCAGATTTCTCAGGACTCAGCTCCAGCAAGTCTTTTGCGTGATCGAGAATGGCCTCGTGGATGGCGTCGCGCTGCTGGAAGCCCAATGTAGTCAACGGGCGCAGACAGCCGGCGAGGCATTGAAAGACTTGGTCCTGGTCATCTGGATCCTCAAAATAAATGCGGATTAATGTGCC
Source organism: Akanthomyces dipterigenus (assembly GCA_030783385.1). Lineage (NCBI taxonomy): Eukaryota > Fungi > Ascomycota > Sordariomycetes > Hypocreales > Cordycipitaceae > Akanthomyces > Akanthomyces dipterigenus. The sequence goes on along the minus strand of JARJRE010000430.1, from coordinate 66,446 downwards.
GAATTGCTTGTCAGCTTTGAACACGCGTTTCAGAATGCGGTAAAAGCCAGCCTCCTTGAACCGCGGCAGCAGAGCATTCATGTCTGTTGGATGGTAGACAGAAAGTAGGTACTCTGCGCTCAACTGCGCATCCTCTGCCAAATCCTGGCCCGGGTGGTTGCAGAGCCCTTGGAGCACCTTGGACAGTGTCGATCCAGAGAACAATAGGTACTGCGGGAATTTGGGCAAGTTTCTCGCGATAAACATGTCCAGGTATATGGTGTCCGTGGGGGCAAAATCTTCGGGGTTCATAACATCCAAGAGAATAGACAGGATGTATTGTCGATTAATCGTTTGCCCAAAGATTTGTTCCTCGGGCATGTCCACTGACGAAGCCCCATTTGTCTGCTTATCTGGAGAGTCGTTGAGGAAAGAATCTTCAAACGCCTCGTTGAGCGCACTCAGGAAACTCGGCGCATCATAGTGCAGGAGAAGCCTCAAGTACGGGAAGGAAGGCTCGTAGTCCTCTCCAGGTCGCGTGAGGAACGCCTTGCCACTGCCTTTGGGCCAAGTAACTGTCTGACCGGAAAAGAAGAACCAGTATATCTCCGCCTTCGCCTGAATCGCTGCATCATCGTCCATCGGCTCGCCGTTTGGGTATATTCGGCTCGTCAGCGTATAGGAAAGATATGGGAATATTTTAACAGCATTGATGCTGTAGTAGTCCTCGCCGACAGCCTCGCCAGCAAAGTTGCCATTGGCCATGATCGGCACGAGCAGGCTGAGAAGCTCAATCATGGGGGTCACGTAGTCGCGAATGGCCTGGTTCCAGACATAGGTAAGGGCGTCGTAGAGACTGTTCTGTTTGCACAGCAGCGTGATTTGATCGAGATCCAGCGTCGCCGTTTCCATGTGGCAAATCATCTCTTCAAGCCTGCCCTCCCAGCCTTGCGCTGCGTAATGGCTGACCATGTCCTTGACCACGACAGGCGGAATAAAGACAATGGACCGGTCCAGGATATACGGCTCGAGCACTTCGAGGAATATACCCGAGACATCGGCGTCTTCGTACCACTCAAACATGTCTTCCAGTAAAAAGTCGACCTTGCCAATGTTGAGACAGGCGATAAAGCAAGTCTCGGCAAGCTGCTTCAGATGCGCATCGTCCGCAGCATTCATGTTTTTTTGTCGCTGCGTAAATGCATACTTGAGAGAAGCGCTGATGATTTCTATGACCTTGTCTTTGACTATACCATGCCGTTGTGCTTGGTCCTCGGGAAGCCCAACGGTCAGCTTATCTGCGTCGCCCGTATAATATGATGTGGCTAGCTGGATAGCCCCTACATAGTCCCCGTGCTCCATCATGGCGATCAACCGGTCTGCCCAGTTGGAAAGAGCACCTAGCGAAATTTCATTGAATCCGAGGATGAATATCCTGCCTTTGTACGCCTTGAAACTCATGTAAAAAGCGTCTGCCACCACGCCATGCATCGAGGGGTCCTCCTCGTCCAGCCGCTCCACCAGATTATGCAGCTGTTTCGAATAGAGGTCCTTGTGATACATGTAACGCTGCATGAGATCAAATGCCTCTGTCATGCGCATGGTCCTGTCTTCAAGCACAATGAGGCGCTGCGAGACGGTGAGCACAGTTATGACAGATCGACTGAGCCACTGCACCGCAACAATGGCCTCCTCGCACTTCCATCTGTTACGCGCCTTGAAACGGAGGCTGGGCTGTTGGTTCTCGTCATCGCTAGGTACCTCGGTGACGTCAAGCACTGTCAGAACGTTGGACCAGCAGTACGCCAGCTTCACTTTTGATACATCGCTCCCAGTGACGGGATCCGGTGTTTTCAGCTTCACGGCCGGGAACCAAGCTAGACATCCTGTCATGGTGCTGTGAGCCGGGACATCTTTTGGTCGCGCTGATTTATGCTGAGTTTGCGCTACCGGTGTGGTAGACACAATGACGAGCAAATATGGTGTGAGCATGGCTGTCAAGCCCATGATGTCCGTGGCGCACTCTACGTTGCCCAGCGGCAACGAGGCAAACGCCAGCACGGTGCTCGGCTTCACCGGCTTGCCGACCGGTTTGGGCGCGTCGGGGTAGCGGCCAAGTATCCTCGTCGTCTTGACGGTCCGGCCGAGCGCCCCCGTGCCTCTGGTCGCCAGATGCGAAAACGCCATACCGCGGTCGTCTGCCGAGACTAGAGCTGTGTGCCGCGTGCCCAGGAATCCAAGGTGAATGACGGACACATCCGCAATGTGTCCGTCGGCTGTGCGATGTGGCGCGTCACTGTGCTCCATATGCGGTATGGTGAGAAACGGTCTCGAAGGCCGCGACGTGTCCCACGTAAAGATGGTTCCGTTGGCGTGGCCGCCCGCAATGGTCGTGTGGTCCGCCGATACGGCAATGGCGGTAATGGGGCCCGACTCAACAGCCTTTGTGCCGGGACCAATGATGAGCTTCAGATTTTGACTGTAGTCAAAAACCAGGATGATGCCCTTGGAGGTGCCCAGCACAATCGACGCCGAGACGGCGAGGCCGGTCGGCGAGCCAAAGTTGCGGCGCGCCGACTCGGAAAAGGCCTGCCCGTTGAGCTTCTGCAGGCGCGTCCAGCGGACCACCTCCCAGGGCGGCGTCGTCGTCTCCGTGTCCGGGCTGTCGGTGGGAAAGTTGGAGCTGAGGGAGACGTTGCGGGAATGGCCGCCGAGAAAGGCCGGGGACTGGGGGCGTGGGCTGCCGAGACCGCCGTACAGGCTCGGAGAGGCGATGCGCGAGGAGAAGCGCCGGTCAAAGGGGCGAAAGGATGGCGTCGGGCTGTTGAGATATGCGCGGGAGGCGACGGAGGGGAGGACGCTGCTACCAGGGGAGGATATTCGGGAGCCCTGTCCTGCGCGTTAGCAGATCCGGGACCTTGGCAGAGAAGTTGCCATGTTCCATCTCCATACCTGTATCGAGGGCGATATCCCTTGTGCAGAGACGAGTGAGTCGGCTGGACTACCGGTCCGCCGTGGCGTGAGGTCGACCAGGTCCGCGTCGACAGAGCCGAGCTCGGAGCCTTCCTGCGGCGGCGCAAGATGTTGTTGCTGGTCCTGCTTCGTCGACGTGTGCGTGGAGTTGTCATCGCTGCCGTGATCTACGGCCCCATTCTGCGCAAACTCTGCGCCGTCGCCAGTCGCGAGTTGAGGCACATCTGCGTCGTCGTCGTGGGCGACGACATCGCCATCGCCATTGACAGCTGCCTCGGCATCGGCGGCGGCGGCTGCTGGTTCAGCGAGCGGTACGTCGTCCAACTGCTCTGACGCAGCGGCTGGCTGGAGCTCTGAATCTGACATGGCGTTGGCGGTCGCATTACTTCATGGTTTCGTTGACGGTGCAGCCGGGAATTCGTCGTCGCTAGCTCGGGGTTGCGCGTTCCAGCGTCCTTCGACCGAGGGGGCTGGAAGGTAATTACGAGTGCTGTATGCTGGGTCGGACTTCGACAGAGCGGCGTAGTTTTCTATTTCAATTCCGACAATTTCGAGAAGAGGTCGGCTATGCTTGGCCCTGTGCCTGGGCGGCGTCGTCGTGATGGGATGAGAGGAGGCTGGCACGGGGAGCTTTGGCGTTACTGAGATGATACCCACCACGGCAAGCCAGCTGTGAAGTGGGAGCTTGCGCAGCTTCGCCAACGGTGGCGGTCCGGCTTTACTCCGCCGCGGGGCGGTCTTGGCTGTGAGCTGCCAAGAACCCGCAACTTCCATAAACTCCTTCATTGAAATGGCCCAGCAGTTAAGTATAAGGTTTGGGCGAGAATAACGCCAGATTTGTAGTCGAATCAGGGCCAATGCTGAGGCTGCTCGCCAACTTGTAAAAGCTGCCTGTCCTTCTAGCAGCGCCCCAGCCCCCAGCATGAAAGAGGGTATGATAGTGTGAGTGGCGTAGTGTAGCATATCAGAGGACAAGGCAAGAAAAAAGAAAGCATAAAATAGAAGCCCATGTCTCCAAAGATAAACTGATCTCCGAGGTACGTAGGTAAGCTTAAATCACAACCAATGCCATCTTATACATGACACATCTTAGCATGACAATGATGTTCATATGTCACTCCCCCAGCCAATCACAGCACAAGCGCATTTGTCACCTTGAAGCACCTCCACCCTACTTCAACACTTTCCAACTTCCGCCCTTCAACCACACCGCACGACGCACACACAGCCCAACATGTCCTCGATAGGGCCACAACCCCCCCCCCAAGCCTCTGCAAAACGCAAGCGCACCCCGGAGCACGGCGACGACCATGGCCCGTCCTCTCCCAAACAAGCCCGTCACAACGCCAACGAGATAGACCTCGACGGCTCCGACTCTGACTCTGACGACTATGGCCCTCGAGCGCCTGACGCGGTCTCAGCAGCTTCCAAGCCGTCAGTCGGTCCTTCGCAACCACCCTCGACCGCTGCCGCCGCCGCGCCGACAGCACAGAATCAAGACGAGATTGACCTCGACGACTCAGATTCCGACACCGGTCCCGCGCCACCACGACCACTACCACCGCCGCCCACATCCGCAGCAACGGCAGCACACCCAGCGCCCACCCCGGGCTCCGACTCTGACGACTCTGACGACTCGTACGGCCCAGCCCTCCCCAGCACATCCCGCACGCGCCGCGGTCCCATCGGCCCAGCCATGCCCCCCGCAGAGGACCCTTCCGCCCCCGCGCGCGACGAGTGGATGCTCGCGCCGCCCACCAGCAGCAGCGGCTACGCCGAGCGCGACCCGACCAAGCTCAAAGCGCGCAAGTTCGCCTCCAAGCCGTCTTCTGTCTCTGCCGGCGGATCCTCTTCCGCAGATGCAGGACTCGCCGCGATATGGACCGAGACGCCCGAGGAAAAGCTCAAGCGCCTGCAAGACGCCGTCCTCGGTCGCTCCGACGGCAGCGGCCGGTCGGCGGGCGAGGTGGCGGCCGCGGACGCACGCGCGCGGGAGCACGAGGAAAAGAACCGCAGAATCGCCGAGTCGATTGCGGCGCACCGCGGCAGGAGCCTCTACGACGAGCACCAGTCTGGAAAGGAAAAGAAGGAGGGAGGGGGGCCGAGGGCAAAAGGCGGGAAAGGAGTGCAAGAGGAGGAGGATGACCCGAGCCAGAGGGCGTTTGATCGCGAAAAGGACATGGCGCTGGGGAGCAAGATTGGGACGGCGCAGCGCAGGGAGCTGGTGGCCAAGAGTGCGAATTTCGGGGGCCGATTTCAAAAGGGTTCCTTTTTGTAGCATGTAGACTTTATACACCTTTTGGAGACAACACATACACGCATACCTAGTTACACACAGCTCGCACACTGAAGAGGTAGACGTACATCTGTTGAAGGTTGATTTCATGCGCAGTGGATTTAGCATGGCTGGAAATGTCGACATGTATTCACCAGACATTCAAGTAAAAACCGTCAAGCACAATGTAGCGTATATATGACCACGTCGCTACCTGGTATGCTGCATAAAAGCCAAACTCCGCCGCTGTCAGAAAAAGAAAAGAGCTTTCAATCATCCCATAAACAAAGGCGACTAATAACAGAAAGAAATCAATCAAACCCGTGGCTACCATATCCTTCCAGTTACAATGCAAGATGAATCAAATAGAGAAGAGAGACAACGACAAATTTCAATCGAGCTGGCCAATGGGCAATTGCATCATGGCCAGACATGAGCATGTCAATTCACTTGAACAATGAAACATGGCTCAGCGCGCATTGAAGCGAGGCACGGCAGGACCGACTCTGCAACACAGTAAGCCCTCCATTGCAAAGCCGATTCTTCCAGGCAATGAATAGACGACTCTTTCTCCGTAATGTGGCCTGGTTCCGTGAAATAAATGACATGGAGCGGTATTTTGAGAGCGAAAGCCGTCTGTGATGTGGCAGGTCACAGAGCATCATCTTGATGCACAAGCGGCTTGCAGGTGGAAGTGCGGTAGCGCCTCATGTAGATGCGATGGAGAAAATGGTTCAATGTCGTGATGAGCATATCGTTAATGTTACGTGGCAGATAAGCCGGGCTACTTTATGCCACAACAGGAGGTCTGGTGCCTGACTCCAGTTGGCCAGGCGTCGGTTCGGTGGTGGCAGGGGCAGCCTCCTCTGTCCGGGCAGCATTATTTCTGCGCCCGATTCGGAGAGCAGAGCGCACAGATGACACCATGCTGCCACTAAATGATTCGTTGTTTTGTTGTGCAGGGGTTTCTGTCGTGTTGGTCGTGGTTCGTCGGCCGGCGCGGAGAGGAGCTCGACCGGAGCGGAACCAAGCAGACGCAAAGCTGGTGGGCATATTGATGCGCGTGTTGCTTCGTGGATCCAAGCTGGAGTTGGGCTGTGCGGTAGCATCGACATCTTGGTTGGGCCGAGGCTTGGGCGTGTAGTAGTCGGCCTTGCAGAGAGGACAGCAGGCACGGCGGCTTGTAAGCCAGGGATCGACGCAGACAGCATGGAAGGCATGGCCGCAAGTGAGGCCGCGAATGTCATCGTCATCCTCGAGAGTGTCGATGCAAATAGCACATGAATCACCGGGGGCAGCGAGGCACTCGGGCGGTAGGGCGGCGTTGATATGCTCGTCGTCGTCGTCTTCCTCGTCCTGGTGACTCTCGACCCGTTGCACGTCGTCGGGTTTTGCGGGCGCAGCAGTCGATGTCTGCCCAGCAGCTTCGATAGAATCGGCTTCCTTGACAGGCTTGTCCTTTTCCGTCTCCGCTGGCTTCTCGTCAGGCTTTGCTTCAGCCTCAGCAGCGGCAACAGCAGGCTCAGCAGTCTTGGTGGCAGTGTTGGCTTGGTCCCGGGATGGCCGTTCTTTTGCAGCGGCGATGGCGGGAACGGCTTCAACGTTGTGGATACTAGCTGCTCTGCTGGCCGACAAATCTACGCCACCTGCAGTAGGCAACCCTTCTCTCGCACGCTCAATCACCCATGTTTTGTACTTCATCATGGGAAACTTTTCATTGACCTCGTCCATGGTCATCAGCTTCTTCTCGCGGCGACGACGATGGGGTCTGGGCATATTTTCGAGAGGCAGTGGCTCGCCGTCCTCGCCGAGGCGGGCGCGATTGCGGGCATTGTAGCGGAAGCAGTACTTGACACCGACGATGATCCTGTGACGTTTGTTAGAACATGTTGACATGATGCGTGAGCACGACTGAGGTTCAAACAATCGAGACAACAACCAAGGTCATCTTACCATAGGTTAGTGAAGACGACACCAAAGCCTAAAGCGACAAAGAAGAGAAGCGGGGAGCTGCCTCTGTCTTTGTTGCCGTCCGAGTTCTTATTGTTCTGAAAGTTGGAGTCGGTGGGCATGCTCGAGGTGGTGGAAATGGTGGAAGAATTAGACGCCGAAGAGGGTGTATCGGTAGCGGCTCGAACAGCGACACGAGTAGCCTCGAGAACAATGTCTGTGAAAACCGCCATGATGGCGATTGAAGTGGTCGGTCTTGGAACAGACCGAGCTGCTACAGGAAGCGGTCGGCGATCGTGGCCGCTAATAAATTGGCTGAGATGGTATGAGCCTCGAGGCGACTATACGTAGACTATACGTAGACGTCATGCAACTGAGGCAGGCACGGCGCAGTTATAAAGCGCCTGTTGAAGCCCAGGTTGGGCAAGATTAGGGTCGTGGCAGTGTCGCTTGGCGGAGGACGCGTTGCGTCGTCGAGGCCGGTGGAAGGGAAAGGCAGTCGTCGGCGTCGGCGGATTGCATAAAAATCGAAGTCGAAGCCAGCCGCTGTCAGCAGTTGACAAATAACGAGAGGCGGCGAAAGAGGACGGGATCTCTATCGACGATGCAGAATGGATGGAGGACCAAGTGAGCAGCGACTGAAAGGTGCGGATGGGGCGGTGATGGTAGGAAAGTATGTTGGCCTGGGCTGGGCTGAGACTGGTAACTACTGGGACGGGGACTGGCTGGGACTGGGGGAGGAGCGTGACTTTGCGGAGTGCAGGGGAGTGGGTAAGAGCAGGAAGAGTGCCGAGGCGGGCAATGCTGGCTGGGAGGGCTTTCTTAGCATCACGATGGGGACCGGGGACGGGGGGATGGGGCCTGTGGGATTTGATTTGGAAGAGGCGGGAGCATGTCTCTGAGCACTTTAATCTGGCGCATTGGTGCTGGCACTGACTGGCACACCGGTAAGAAACCGCCTGCACTTATTTGCACTACTCAGGTGCAGGGGCAGCTGGCTCACAGCAGCGCTGCATGCAGGCTGGCTGGGGGTTCTCCACTGTCCCGTTAGTGGCAGGCCAGCAGACCAAAGACCAGTGGAAGCGAGCAGCCGTACAGCGCTAACACAAGGGCTGGCGTTGCAGCGACCGCCCAGTTGGGTGCTAGCGTGGCCCAGGAAAACAACCGGGCGCGCAGCCACAGCAGCACTGGGTGGCCCGTTGGTGGCAAAAGTATAGAGAGAGGGCAAAGCCACGGTCAGCCAGGCGCTGTATCTTACTATCCGCATACCACCATCGGTCATTTATCGGACGGGTGCACGCATTCATGAATAAAGGTGCAATTTCGGGCAAACAAGGTACGAGTTGCACAAAACAAACAAGGCCAGCCGTCAGGTAGTTGCAGCTACATTCAGGAAAAGTAATCCTTCACTTGATCGATGGGGGTCAAAGACGCTCACCTCTGGCAGACGACCCCCCATCTGCAGCCTACTGCGAGACGAGCAGCCAGCCGGCGCTGAGTCGCTGAACCAGGATTACTTACCCACAGGGCTTTCAAGGGACGATTATTGTGGTCACTGCTGGCACTCTTGCAAGCTGGCACGCTGGTACTGGCAGGTAGAGAACAGCATAGAAATCAGCATGCACACAGCCACAACCAAGCTGCCACACACACACACACACACACACACACACACACACACACGCACACACAAAAGTGCCCAAGTCGCAATTTTCATTACCAATTGTCAACATGGAACAAGGGCACAGCAGAAAAGCCGCACATGTATCCCAAATCTAAAACGCCCCGAATCTTGCAGAGCCACTGCTGTAGCCGGCTTGATTGGCTCCGCGATGCGGGTTTCTTGCGGCTCTTGACGTTTCCGCTCCCCTGCCATGTCGCAGAATAGCCAGCCCCGGCTAGCTAGCCCAGCCGTGGCCCGTGGGTGGGAGGAGGAGGGCGCGCGTGGGGATAGCTGACTCGACAGGCGGACAAACAGAGTCAAGATGCCGACTCGGCCATGGCCAGGCTAAATGGATGGCCGAGACTAGCTTTTGCGCCAGCGCCGTGCTGGGGCGATGAACTGTCAAGTACAGATTGGTTTCGCATCACATCATCATGTACCGGTAAGCACATGGATTGATGTGATATCGACAGGCCGGGCCCTATCTGATTCAGAATAAATATGAGACAACAATATGGAGTACGGAGTACTACGTAGAGTACAGCGTTATTTTTGAATCTGTAGCAGGATTCAGCTCTACGTCAGCGCCAGCGCCTGCCCGACTTGGACTCCTTTTTCCCTTTGCTCGATTCAGTCTCATCAGCGCATGCGAGGTCCAATTCTGTTCTCGTCTCTATCATCGCCTCAATAGCCCGCCTACCCGTCCAAACAAGTACCTGCGCCCCTGCGTTGCTACGGTCCACGACGAAGAGGAGCCATCGCAGTACGACTCTACGGATAGTCTATTATCTGGAGAACGAGTCCACTTTTTTTACTCCCATGTCGCAGCCGTGACAGCGCAGAGGAGGGATCGCCAATGAATTATTTTAGTGCTGGTAGTTGGCGTCGCGGCGTGGTGGTCGAGGCCAACTCGTGTCGGCACAACGACGGAAAATGGCATCACCAGCATCTGTCATCCTCACAGCGCGTGCTGCGTCTGGATCAACAAGCTCGTTCGAGTCCTCGTCATGGGAACTAGACTTTGATCTTAATTTTCTGCAATATTTTCTGGCGCGATGAATTATTCGCGCCTCGGATGGCACATCATCCGGCCTTGCCGTGGCGGGGGAAGGAAAGTCGGGAACAGACTACGCCCGGCGCCATCCCCAGTATTTTAGCCAAAGCCAAGACTCTCCGCCCCAAGAACGAGGCGTTGGATGATTCCAAAGGCCAACATGTTCGGAGGTCTTTTTTTTTTTTCTTGTCTGCTGATTTGAGGAAATACCCGGCTGCGCGGCACTTGGGTATGCCCGGATCACCCCGCCAGGCCGCGCGATCAAGGGAACATCAATTGCTAGAGATGGCCGATGCACGCATATATGACGACAGGAAACTGCCAGTAGCTGCAAGTCTGGACAACCTCCGCGGAGAAGGAGCAATAAGCATCGAGGACGAGGGATGCGACATCTTTTACCAGTACGGCTGCAGTGCACCCACCGACAGGGCGACGGCCGGCACACCGAGCTGCCTGGCTGGATGAACCACGCGACAGTGGGCAATGCAGATGCACTCATGCAAGGCAGGCGACGGAAGTTTGCTGCAACGCAAGCACAACTGTGCTACTCCAGCACCAGGCAACGTTATGGGGTGTTGTTGATCCAAATTCCGCCCGTCACCGTGTCTTGGCACATACTCTGCGGAGTGCTCGGCTTCAATAGTGTCTCTGGGGTTTCGAGAGACGACTCTTGCACTTGTATATACCCGTCGGTCCTGCTCAACAGATTCGCCGGACCTCGCTCGGTAGAAGACCCAGGTCAAACCCCATCTTGCATTCCTGGCGAGTCTTGGAGGCGGTGCTTCAAGTTTCAGAAGCGCGGACAGCGGCCACCCGCCACCAAAAAGAGCACATCACGGTTTGATTGTCAACGGTAAATAAGTTCTGCGCGCTAGGGCTCTATGACGCTGGAAAATACAGTGGTGAAAACTAGCGCTGTTGATACCGGGCTCATCGATGCAGCGACGCGCATGCGGGCAATAAATAATTGGAAGAAGAAGAAAGCCGCAGCACGGTGACAAAGTGACGACGCCCTCCCGTGTGAGTCGCTGTCTCGGTTTAATGTACCCGCCAGCAACTGCCCAGAGCGATGCGGCCGCGGCAGCTCAAGCCGGCAGTCTTGAACACCAGCCTAGAACCTGTTTTCTCTTTTTTTTTGTCTTTCTATACGTAGTTATCGGTGCTGGGCCGCACAGCTGGAAGTCTGTCAATCAAAGTCCGTCTACAGTCATGGCGCTTGGCTCAACTTGTTGGTCTGGTCGCCACGCTTCACCGAGGAAAGGCGCATCGCTGGGGCACTGTACCAGTAAGTTACCGAGCTGGGGTATCTGTGATTAGCGCCGATCTGCCTGCCGCGCGACGTTGCTTCGAGCATTCGAGGGCCGGTGCGCAATGGCTAGGTTTCCTGTCTGCCCGCCGCCGGAAAAGAAGGGCATATTGAATGTCGTGAGCAGATTTGAAGTGGTGGAATATGTTGCTTTCAGAAGGCGGCCTCTTAGGCGTCAACCACGACTGTTTACGCATTTCTACACGAGTACGGATTATGGCCTGGTGCCTCGGCTGGATATGCACCCTCAATGCACATACCTCTACCGGCATGACATGTAGTAAAAGAGCGTAGAGCGCACGCAAGTTCTCTCTCTTGTCTGTGCAGATAACTGACATTACTTTTATATACCGATATTCATAGAATACAAACTGCAGATGGGTAAGTCGTAATACAACCCTGTCCCCCCTTGCACGGTCCTACCGCCGCCACAGTCACGCGCTACACCAACAAGACCATCCCGTTTATTGTTTTCTTTTTCTCTCGCCCGCCTCATCTCATCGAAATGAGCACTCCTCCACAATGGCCCCGGTGCCCTTCTTCTCTGCAGTATCCATACGAACAATGCATTTTCATTCCATCGGTAGGCAAGTCGCCCGCCCAAAAGTGGACGCGTTCCTGCCTATGTCTCATCTCAAACTACTCCTTTGAAATGAGAGTGCCTCTATTTTTACTCTTTTCGTACGCCCTTGCCGTTATTGTTCACGACATGCTTCCGAAGAGTGACCGAGCTGGATAATAAATAAGAGAAACTTTACATTGTAGCGTGCTCACATTACCCCGTGATAGGGGCAAGGGGGGTTGACTACCTGCAACTCGAAAGCCATATTATAGCCATTGCGGAGTCTTTGCAAACAATGCCGGCATCACAGCTCTCGCAAGTCTATAAAGCCTCCCCACGGCAGACCTTTGATTCATCACGTTGTACAAATTGATCACGGTCTTTTAGCCCAATCTCCTCACCTCGCGACGCCAGCACAGACCTACACCATGGCGCCAGCCACAACCCACGGGCCTGATTTTGACATCTACCCGCATTCCTGCCAAGAGGATTCATCTCCGTCATGCGGCCGAGGCCGTGCACTTGTTTGTGGCTTTTACGTTGCTCCTCGAAATCTGCCATTGTGACATTTCTGTGCGCGCGGCTCTCATTGACCGGTCCCGCCACCCAGCTCAAGTCGCCGCTGCTTGCCTTGTCCCTCCTTTTTCTCACGGCCGCCATCTTCAAGCTCACATGCTGCCAATTTGCAAACATGTAGTCGAATTGGGTTGTATTCCTGTCATGTATACTTCTGGACAGAATGCCCTACCAGTACGGCACTCGCCGCCATGCACCGCCCTGGCGAATGGTTGCTCAGCCACAGCTTCGGTCATGCAGGGACAAACCGGGGATAGCATGAAGTCTTTTTCATCTTCGCCCAATCATTTCTTCACATATGATTTGCCTTGTATGCTGTTTCGCCTGGTCAGGATGGTCAGCAACCACTGGGCTACGGACATGCATACAAAGTTTCTAGAGCTATTCTATTATGGAAAGAAACAGACCCATAACTCATGTACAGCGCGGCAACGGATGCACCCATATCCACAGCTTCATTACTATCAAAAGCGGCTGCCGAAATTTATTGTAAACCGGGTCTTGTATGTCTAAGAATTTCTGTTATTTCTTGTGCCAGCGTCCGGTAGCCAAGATACAAATGTGGTTCGTCGCGGTTCGTCTAGCCGACAGACCGGTGACGAGATCTACTCATCCACGCACATCCACTTTGTTTTCAGCCCTATCTTCTCCGAATATGCTATTTTGTGTTTTCATAGCTTTTGGTAGTATTTGTTTGCAAGCCCCTGCGGGGGGATGCAACCTCTACCCACTGTGCCTGCTTTTCAGCCCACTGTTTGAGAATCGTCTCCTCTCACAACGCAACCTCCTGGGCTTGTTGACTGAGAGCCGGCATATCATGTTGAGCGCCGTTTATCGCCGACCGTCGGGAACTGCTGTTCTGCACCGGGTCTTTGCGCGTTGGATCATGATGTACAATGGTAGTCGGCGTTGCCGGTGAGTCCCATTCGCCGAGTGGGAAAGGACGGAAAGGGGACTCGGTCTACATGAATTTCATGTATAGTACTGCGCATCGATGCCACAATTTGATTCATGGTCAGATGGGCTAAGAATTGGTCTCAGTAGCATAGCCGTCGCTTGCTGTTGAGCATCACCGGCCTTGGGTGGGATATCTTTCGCAGCATGGACCGACTCGAGTAGTGCCACAGCCCCGTGCTCTTTGACTTTGCCCTGGCCGATCGCGTCGACAACCACACCCAAGACCGCCACATCTTTGCCTGGGAAATATCTAGTGAGAGCTACAGCAGGACGCCTACCCCTCGGCTCCTGGCGTCGCGCCCTACGCACAGAGTTGACGCCGAGTTTGACATGGGACCCGTCGACGAGGTTGGAGTAGCAGCTGTGGCTTCTCTGACTCAATTTCTTGAAGAGCGTATCTGCAAAGCATGCCAATAATGGAACAGACATAATCTACAGTAGCTGCGGTAGTGCCACGGCTGGCCTATATACTGGTCCGGGTTTTGAAGGCGGTGCTGTCAGTGCGGCTGCTCTCCAGCACCATGAGGACAAAATCAAGCCCGTCAACTGCAGCCAAGGGACCTTTGACGTGCAAGTGTGGAGATTGAATACGACTCTGACCACATCTTTGGCTTCATCGCCACGACAAAGGACATTCTTGATGTCACCCAAAATGCCATGTCCTCGTGGTACAGCGGCGACTGTGTCGAGTTTGGTGCCAAATGTGCGGCGATTCCGGCGCCAACTTCATCGTAAACTCGAAAAAGGACCTTTTTGCAACAATCTAGTGCTTGGCCGGCATGTATACCGCCGTCGGAACCCTTTTCTGACTATAGATCAGACCGAGCAAGACAGATCTTGCGCTACAGCGAATGTCTACAAGGGCCCGGACTGCGTCGCTATGGCTGCGGCCATTGGTCTCACGGAACGTGATATGGAAAGCTTGAATGGGAGAAAGAACGTGAAGCTGGAACAGCTGTGACGGTGGTTGTCTCTGGACTGGCTCCGTCGTTTGAATCAGCAAAGGCACATTGCCCGTGCCTGCATGAATGTGCAGGTCAGCTGTCCTGGCAGCAACTACCTCCTGCAGGCACCTCAACTTGACCGAGACGCGCAGTATCCTGCCATGGTTACTAACGCTGGCGTTGGCTCTGGAAAGGCTGTTGGCAGCGTCACCAGCTACGGTAGAGGTCCTGCCGTGAGCGACAGAACCAGCCACGGGACCGACTGCATCGCTACCGACTCTCGCCTGCAGTCGACTGCCGACGAGGGTCAGTGTACGCGCATGGCCGACTACATGTCCAAAGCCGAGAGCAAGGGCCACCGTCAAGAACAAGGGCCGTATAGAGGCCGGCAGCAACAGTAGTGTTATAATGCATGACAAGAACCAGTGGGTGGCTTGCATGGATGCTGATGACAGGAGCCGACGTGAAATAGATGTATAGGAACTGAGTATGGGTGGCTCCTCGAACTTGGTCACTGATCTTGCGAATTTTGATTTGCTCCAAGGGCCTCCGCGGCTGGCCTGCCTTTACTGTCTCGCTCAAGTCTCGCAAGAACCCGTGTGAGGATGTCGTGAATCGCACCGGCACCTGGGCCGAGTTGGACTGCACCGCCGACGATGCCACCGATGCCCTCCACTGTAATTTTGACCAGCGCTGGAAGACCTGGATGCTGCCGGCGCCCCTTGACGCGCAGGACCTCTTTGATCTGTTCAGGGACTCGGTCGCCAGGCTGACGGTGGTGAAAGGGCGGACTCCAAGGGCATGATGAAATGCCAGGGCAACATCAAGAGCCAAAAGGCAGACTATGGACTATACTAGAGGCGTACTTGTGCCAGCTTTTTCTTTTTCATATTTTTTTTTCGTCTTGGTATTTCTTGAATTTTGTAAATACCATTTATTCAGATTAATTAGTGTCGCGACCTGCCTTTGCACACAAAGAGGCTGTCTGTCTCGGGCCAGAACACTCTGCTGGTCTATACGACCAATTACAGTCAAGACAACAATTTTAAAGTTTTTCTGCCGGATCTGGGATCAGAAATTTTCCAGGACTTGGTAGGAGCAGCACATGATGAAGGTGAATGGCATGCGGCTGCTGCCTTGTGCCGGGAAACGCCGTGGAATGGATCGCCAGAGCCTAAACTTTGCCCGACAATGGCAATAAGAAAAGGAGGTTTTGTTCCTGGAGTTGTGAGCGCAATCTGAAACGCAGCTTTGGCCTGAATTTGCCTTCCTCTCATGACCATATAGTTGTTCGTATTATCCGTGGGCAGTTCATTCTCACGCGACATCGGTAGTTGTATGCATGGACGTGGCCAAGCACCCACTGGCTGCATGCATAAGACTGACGCCTTGATGATCCTCTTTTTGGCAGCCTCTGGACAAAGTAAATAATGGGCTAGATATTTTTTTTTCTTTCATATTGCAAAGAAGAGGAGAAGAAAAAGCTTTATACATTTCCGGACAATTTCTGTAAACTCTGTCAACTGCTCGAGCCAGTGAGAGAAAGGAAACGACAGGCCCCACTTTGATCGTGACAGCTTCCCCCACGAGGACGGTTTGCCTTTTCCCACCTAAATTAGAAACCCAGCATCGACGTTCCGGAAAAGGTCAGACTTTTTTTTTAATATACACACGCCCTCCCTGATCTTCCAATTCCACCTCTACAAGATAACGGGTCTCGCAAGACATCTTCAGTTAGACTGCCAGGTGTCAGTTCTGCCTTGTGCACACGCAGGTTTTTTGCCAAGTGGGGGAAAGTCTACACAGAAACAAGGATCAACACGTTGAAATTTATCCCACATTGTTTCTGTACGGTAAATTCCGCAAGAACAAAAAAGAAAGAGGAAATTATGGCGCCTACACAATTGCCAGAGTCGGGTAATCCCTTGTATGTTGGACACAAAGGACGTGTACCTGGACTCCATGCTGATTCGGCGCGACACGCCATGTAGGGTGTTTTTTGACATGACTCTCGGCGGTGAGCCCATGCATCCTTGATCTATCCTCGTCTAGACTGCATACGTGCTGACATACTGTGCAATGACAGGAGAGCCCCTGGGGAGAATCACGTTTGAGCTGTTCAAGGACGTCGTCCCCAAGACGGCGGAAAATTTTCGCCAGTTCTGCACGGGTGAGAGCAAGGACTCGGTCGGCCGTCCCCAGGGCTACAAGGGCTCCAAGTTTCATCGCATCGTATGCTTCTGACGAAACCTTTGCTGTTCCAGCGCAAGAGCTAATCACTTCGGATGGCGGTAGATTTCCAACTTTATGTGCCAGGGCGGCGACTTTCTCAACGGCGACGGCAGCGGG
Organism: Akanthomyces dipterigenus; assembly: GCA_030783385.1. Taxonomy (NCBI): domain Eukaryota; kingdom Fungi; phylum Ascomycota; class Sordariomycetes; order Hypocreales; family Cordycipitaceae; genus Akanthomyces; species Akanthomyces dipterigenus. The sequence continues at coordinate 49,858 of JARJRE010000430.1, read as the reverse complement.
TCGACGTGCATCTGGGGCTACAAGTCGTTTGAGGATGAGAATTTCACCCTCAAGCACGACCAGCCCGGTCTTCTCTCCATGGCTGTATGTTTTCTTTTCTTTCTCTCTCTCTCTCTCCCAGCCTCGTCAGTCGAAAACGTCATGATCCTGTGCACCCTTTGCTCACACAGCTGCGCAGAACGCCGGCCCCAACACCAACGGCAGCCAGTTCTTCGTCACCACCGCGCAGACGCCCTTTCTCGACGGTAAGCACGTCGTCTTTGGCAAGGTCGCCGACGGCATGGACGTGGTGCGCAAGATGGAGGCCACCAAGACGGGCTACAAGGGCAAGGACGTGCCGAACCTGGATGTTGTCATTGCGCAGTGCGGGGAGATGTAAAGTGCGTTAAAAGACTGGCTTCCTTTCAATCGCAGACGGACAAATGATTTATAGACATACGTGAAGTCAACGGCAGACTACGGTTTGTATAAAAAGGCAAAGGAGGAGATGATCCACTTTGATTCTGCTGGCCGTCACTGGCAGCACAGTATCTAACACTATATAGAAAAGAGAGGGGGAATCGATGAGAGAAACGTTGAAAAAGGTCGAGGAATATATGACCAGGAGAAACGAAGGACATATGTACGTGTTTTGATATACACACACTCAAATATAACACCAAAAAAAAACAGACTTTGTAGCCAACTGGTCTGGCTCAATGTGCATAATCAAAAAAAAGACAAATCAATGCGGGCGCTTGCTTGGTTGCTTCCTCCTCGTTTTTACTCAACTGCCATATCAATGTGATGCAGTCCCGTTTGTCTGGGTGGGTTCTGTTTGCTATGGCTCTTTACTGCCCAAAGTGCCAGTTTTGGCGCCCGCGCAACGCGTATACGGGCTGAACAGTCGAGCTGCTGCTGTTGCTGCTGCTGCTCGTTGGTCCGGCGGCGGCTCGGTCGTAATGCGTGATTACAAACGCCTTCGTGACAAAGGTCGTTGATCCAGCCGGGGCGGATCCGGCGAGCGTCGCCGTGGCGTACGCATCTGGCTGCGTAGGTTGGGGCACGCTGTTGGTGTTGGCCGGGGGTGCGGCCGGCTGGGAAGGCTCCGAGGGCTGGGGGGTGCTGTTGGTGTTGGCCGGGGGTGCGGCCGGCTGCGAGGGCTGCGAGGGCTGGGGCACGCTGTTGGTGTTGGCCGGGGGTGCGGACTGGAACGCGCTGCTGGCTGGCGGCGCAGGCTGGGGCATGCTGTTGCTGCTGGCTGGTGGTGCTGCCGGCTGCGAGGGCTGAGGCACGCTGTTGGTGTTGGCCGGGGGTGCGGACTGGGACGCGCTGCTGGCTGGCGGCGCAGGCTGGGGCATGCTGTTGCTGCTGGCTGGTGGTGCGGCAGGCTGCGAAGGCGCGGTGCCATCGGCGGTCGACTTGGGGAAGTAGACGGTCTGGACGACGGTGCTGGGCGGCACAGTCACCGTGACGGTCACCGTAACGCCACTTCCGGGAACGCCTGTCGGGGCTGCGCCGGAGGACGGAGGAGCAGAAGGGGGGCCCCCTGCGCCAGAAGAAGGAAGACCAGACGCAGGCGGCGTCGCCGTGGCCGTGGCCGTGGCCGTGGCGCTGGGGGCATTGCTGCCACCACCGCCGCCGCCAGCGGGCTGGTTGGCGTCAATGTCGACTTGATAGTTGTTGGTCATTTGCGCCTTGATGGCCTTTGTGTAAATGTTTTGCTGCGAGTTCCACGCGGCCATGGCGTCGACACCGACCGCGAGCTTGGCGACGGCGCCGCCGGGCAGCTGGGCCGCCTCGACAATTTTAATGTCGACGGTGCTGGCGTAGCTCTCGTTGCGCGCAATGGCGGCCATGGTGAAGCCGTGGGGGTCTTTTTCGCCGCGCATAAAGGTGCCGGCCCAGGGGTACTTGCCGTCCTTTGTCGCGTCCATGTTGATCTGGTCGGCGTTGAGGTCCGGCCAGTCCCAGTACCAGTACACAGTATAAGTAGAGCCCGGCTTGAGGTCGGCGGGCAGCTGAATGTCGGACTGACAGCGCAGCTCGCGGTCGTGGACGGCGCCGTCGGCGGCGAGCTGCTTGGCGCGCTCGTTGCTAATCTCGCCGGGATTGGGCTGGTAGCACTGGCCGTCGTCGTAGTTGCGCGTGGCGAGCAGGCGGCCGCGCTTGTCGCCGCCGGTGCCGTCGCGGTTCCAGACGAGGTGTACGTCAAAGAGGCGCTCCTGGGGTTTCGGGTCGGCGGTGCCGTAGAAGAAGAGGGTGCCGCGGTTGCGCGGCTTCTTGGGCTGGTTCTGCGGCAGCGTCGTGTGCCCGTTTTCGAGGTGGATGAGGGCGACGTGGTCGCCGGGGGCGGCCTGCAGCATGGCAAACTTGGGATCGGCGACAAAGTCGTACTTGTTGAGCTTCTCGTCGCCGCTGTAGGCGCTCTGGCCGGCGAGCGGCAGCAGCCACTGCGGGATGGCGTCCTTCCAGAGGGGGTCCGTCGAGGTGCGGGCGATCCAGCCGCGGGGGTAGCCGGGCGCACCGACAAGTGTGCCGTTGGGAGCGATTCGGTATGCTTCCTCGACCCAGGAGTGGGCGTTTGTGAGGGTGGTGAGGACCGCGGCGACGAGAGCCGCGGATGTTGCTGATGGTGTTTTCATTCTGATGCCGAGTATGGGTATAATACGAAAAAGAAGTTAATATTCGATAAAAGTTGCGTTTGCTTCTCGCCAGGAGAAGTGTTGAAACGGAAAAAAAAATGAGTGGTGGATGCAAGTGATGAAATTTGCCGAAAGTGAGAGAGCTCGGGGCAGGTCAGCCAGTAAATAGGAAGCTCCCGGACGAGGGAAATCGGAAAGCGAGTACCAGTGACGTAAAGGCGTGAAAGAAGAGGAAGAGTCTTTTGTCGCTATTGTCGTGTTGTTGTTTTCTTGCCGTTGTTGTTATTTTCCTACCGCTCAAAGAGAGCTGACGGCTGACAGCTGGCGGGTGTAGCTTGGCAGCTGGCAGGCTCGGCAGTGCTTTGTTTGACTGTTTGGCTGGCTTTGGCGAGGTTGCTGGCTTTTGTGGTTGTGCAACGGCGTGCAGTGAATGGCGTGTACTCGTAATGTAGTGAATGAATAGGATCAAAAGGCGAATCAAACGTGAATCACACAGTTCCAGCCTGTGGTGGCACGACGCTTGGACAAGTAGCAATGTATAGCGAAGAGCAAGAGAAGATAAAGGAGCGCCACAGCAGAGACAAATAGGTCGAGAGTGCGTGTCAGGGTATCATGACGGTGCTTCTTTCTTGTTTGTGGAAAAGAATGTATCGAGTGGAAGAGCGAGGACGAGATGTTCAAGGCAGAAGGCTAAGAGGCACAAGGTGAGAGACAAGTGAGTCGTGGTTGGCCGATGATGAAAGACGCAAGTGAGGAACAAGTCTAGCTCTTTTCAACAAAGAAGTGGATGCCGTATGAGATTTAAACAGGTCGAGCTGAACGACAGGCTGCTGTTGAAGAGTAAAGAGCTTGGTGCGAGAAGCAATGGTCATGGGAGAGACGGAGGACGGGGTGAGTTGCACAAGGCGGTTGGTTGATAAAGATGGTGAGATGGTGGGGGGATTCACGACGCCGAGGGAAACGCGCGCGCTGCACGTCTTGTTTCTTGTTTGACGAAGAAGAGAAGGAGCAGATTTCCACATCCGAGCCGACAAGGGGGACACCAATCGCTGAGCCCATGGTTCAATAGGGTGCAAGGTCAAGTTCTTTGCCATTGTGCTGCCTTGCCACCCATCCAAGCGGCCCAGACGTGCGCAGGTTCAACCGGGCCCCGGCGCGGGGCATGTCGAGAGCAGCGTCGCAGAACCTATCAGACGAGATGCTCCAGGGCCGGCCGGCGGCGGCATGACGGACGGTCTGAGACGGGGCCAGGAGGCCGGGGGGGTCGTCGAAGAAACAGGGGCAAAGGTATCTACCTGCAGACTACTGCGTCGATTGAAAATGTTTCCCCCACTCTCAAAGGCTTCGGCCCAATCCTTGTACATGATGGAGATTGCTGGGCAATGCAAGACGGAACAGAAAAAAATGGGCTTGGCCGCGCTGGAAAGCCCATTGTCTTGGCCCTGCAATCCGAGTTTCATGGTGGAGGCGGCACTCGCCAGGACGGGCTGCCAGCCAATCAATGGTTGACGGGGCCGCAAACGCTGAAGCAAACGGCGCAGCAAACGCGGCGAGCGACCAGCGTATTCCCTGCACAGAGGTCGTCTTATTACTATCATATAGGCCTGGAAAAATAAGAAAAACAAGGAAAGAAGCTCTGATTGCGTCTCTTAGTCATTCATATTAGCTCAAAATTCGGTAGTGGTGTTTTACCATTTGCTGCGCTTTTGTCCCTGCTCGTTTCTCGTCTGCTTGCCACATTGCAGGTACAAACACCGACGTGCACTTTGAGTTTGCCGCCCTGTAGCAAGGGGCCTGCAAACAGGAGACGAGATTAAAAAGTGTTTCCATTCCGTCAGGTACCAGATCTCTACGTAGTGCAGAGTCTCATCCCTTGCTGCTATCGCAGTCATACGTGCAAATCACCCCCTCTTTTCCATCCTCTTTTTTAATAATCTCTTCATAGATCCCCTTTCTTATGTTCGCTCCGCGCTGTTGTGCTGTAACACCAACCGTCATGCCTCCCAGGCGGGGCGCCGCCTACCCACTTTGCAGCAGCACATCTACATGCATCTATCTCCGTCGCCCCGCTGCCCCCCCTCCTTTGTAACCAAAAGCCTCACCACACTTGCATGTAAGCGCCGAGCACATCACCACAACTATTGGCTCACAGCTCTGCTTCATGTTGTTTCTTCTCTTTTTCTGTTTCTTTTTTCTTTTTTTATAAAAAAAAAACTGCCATTTATACATGTTTGGCATGCCGCGCGCGACAACTGCGTTGCACGGTGCCGTGTTTGCCTGCCCCCATGCCCATCGCCGCCAGTGGCCGTATCGGTCAAGACAGGACAGACCTACTTACTGACTGCTGGTAGAGAGCTATGCGCCCATTTCATGCCATCTTCTTCATCGCTCAGCTGACTCACCCTTGATGGGTACCCCCATACTATGCGCTCGGCCTCCCTTTTCCCACAAACTGCCCATTTTCCGTCGTGCCCCCCCACAGTTCCCCTTCCAATACTCGCCCTGTGTCATTTCGACACCACCACTTGCCTCTGCCCTCCTCTACTTCGAATCCTATCCGCACGCCTCCTTATACAACCATCACAGCTTGGCATTGCCACTAGCCATGTCTTTGAACTGAACAGAAAAAATTTCTTTATACATTTCTGATTTGGAACCATCTTGGCGGTGCAAATTCCAGTCACCCACGCCATCTGCTTCCCTGTACCCTGATTCGCTGAATCTCGGCCAATCACAGGCCCCGGCGCTTCCCAACACGGTCTCACCTCAAGAACACCAGCACCAATACGACAGGAAGCCAGTCTCTCATCATGCGACGCTCCAGATCTTGACACAAATGGAGGCGTTGTCCAGCTTATCATTTAGTCATGCTGCTATTCCCAGCACTAGCTCTGCAGCATCACACGCATCAGTTCTGCCTGCCGTCCGTACCAGTCGCCTGCTCGGCAACAATCCGTGAGCATCGCTAGCAATGTGCATCTCCCCGCTATGCATCGCCATGTCGTAGAATGTGCCCTTCTTGGCCAGGAAAATTCTTTTCTTGATCCGCCACCAATCTTGTCTGCTTTTCATCATTTGCCTGCGTCTTAGTTGACAGGCGAGTACAAATCTGACTCGAGCACTCCTCTTTGGCATTCTCTTTGGATGGGATGGCCCTCGCCTTGCGTACATGCTCCAAGTTTTCCGTGGTTGACTGGACACGGCCACTGTTCAAGACGAAAGCGACATTGGCTTCATGCGTAGTCCAGGTATGCTGGGTGACTAAAATGACGGTTCTGTTTTGCAGAACGCCTGAACAGAAGACGCCATTCCACAACTCCATCGACGTCTTGCTGTCCAGCGCGGAGAAGATGTCGTCGAGTAGGAGCAACGACGCGTCCGAAAACAAGGCTCTCGCAAGTGCAACTCTTGCACGTTGTCCGCCTGCAGTTCATCAGTATGCAATCAAGTCGCAGAGAATTCTATTATACGTACCCGACAAGGCAAAGCCACCATTCCCAATCACTGTCTGATCTCCATGCTGCACGGCTGCCAAGTCAACGTCCAAGCAACAAGCATCGAAGATTTCCCTGTAGCGCTTTTTATCATATTCCCTGTAAAATAGAATGCTGTCTCGAATTGTACCAGCTTGCAGCCACGCAGTCTGTGGCGCATCTGCGACATCCTGCTGGCGAGTGACACTCCCGCTTTTCTGGACAGTTTCTGCCAGCAGCGCCAGCAGCAGCGTCGACTTGCCACTGCCACTGTCGCCAGTCACCACATTCAAGCCGCCCTGGCTAAACTGGATGACAACGGCACGCAGATGGAAAGTAGTTCCGGCAGCAGCGCTGAAACGTGGCAGTGCGATTCTCGATGGGACCGCTGGGGTAGGAATCAAGCGGCGTCAGGCATTCGAAAAACCTGTCAAGCCGGCGCAGAGATACCATGGCCCTTGAAAAGTCGACGCTGACTAGGGCCAGAAAGGCCAAGCAGTCTTTGACAATCTCCAGTAGTTGGATGGTTGTGTATGCGGTTGATGCCGTCAGCGGCACTTTTCGCACAAAAACATGGAGACCAAGGATTGAGACGAGCGACGGGATTGGGAAAAAGTTGGCGAAGAGGGCCAAGCCCGTGCTGAAGATGCCAATGGCCCTGACATGCATCTGCTCCGTTGCTCGGGCCTGTGCAATTTTCTTGGTCGCAGACTCCTCCCAGCCATAGTACTTGATAATCTGGATGGAACAAATGTATTCAGACACCAGGGAGGTGCGCACGTCTTGGGCTGTCTTGAGCCGCTCCTCGTGGTCGCCAACGTGATCCATGATCCAGGACTCGGATGGCGAACCCGAGAGCGCGAGGACAATGCCCACCAGACCAGGCCAGCCGACGAGCTGGAACACGCACGCTCCTGGTATTTTTGAAATTCGAATGATCTTGTGCATCATGGCCGAGTCTTCCAATCCAACACGGCAAACATCATCTTTTCAATATTCAGTTTACATGTATAATGAGCCACGAATCCGGCTCACGGCCTTGATACCCAGTAGTCAAGAACACCATGGCTTTCTCCGTCAACTTGCGAGGCGGGCAATTGGGGGCAGCACGAAAAGGGACTCCCACGTAGACTGAACACTAGAGTCGGCACGCAGCCACAGCCTTAAAGGGAAAGACTCTGTAGTGGCCGTATGCTGCAAAGAAGCACTAGGCAATTTAATCACAAAGTGTGCATTATTTCTACCTTGTGCGTTGCGCTGTCTTAGGGATGCCATGGCACAATGTAGTTGGCTCTGGCATCGATAGCAGTATCACTTACACCACAGAACTTCCCATTCCCACAATAATAAACAACGATTCAACCAAGTTCATCATTTGCAGTAAATCTACTGCGATTATTTCTTCCCCTCCCCGTAGGAGCCTCGGTCAGCGGCGATGATCATCCATCGACGGCGCACCTTTTCCATTCCAAGCCTCACATCCCCCCCCCCCCCCAGCCACCCGGGTTTTTACATTTCGGCAACATCATCCATCACAAACGATGCTCAGTCTACCATGTGCCCGATATTCTTCGTAGGACGCGCCGTCGCAAAGAGAAGAGAAAAAAAAATGTACCATCGTGATTGCCCCAAAGTCCCACCTCACACAGCAAAGAAAACGCCATCTATGCACGCGCGAGACAACCTTTGCGTCCAATCATTGTGCGCGAAACTAACTCTCCATGGCCTCTGCAGATGTCACATCTCATTTACACAACTGTCTTGACCCCCTCTTCTTCTTCTTCTTCTTCTTCTTCTTCTTCTTCAGCAGCCAGCACTAGCTCCATCTTCTCTCTCATCTGTCTCAGGTGTCGTCGTTTTCCATCATGAGGTCTCTCTTTCCTCTCGTCTTTCTGGCATCCTCAGTCTTGCTCCCGCGTGCAGTCCCTCCCGCCAGAACGGCTGCTGTCTTGGACGAGAGGGGGGTTTTAGGCCCTTGCATGTAGCTGCCGGAGAACCCCCTCACACATGACTTGTATGACTTGCATCATTCGGGCTGCTGAGCTTCTAGTCCCATCTGCAGCAACCAAGTACCGAATCATCCCATCCACTTGCTCACATGAGCCCATTGAGACGCCCTGATCCGTGCCCAACACCCAGCAGAAGCAGAACCGTCCAGAACATGTTGTCCCTGAAATCGCAGATGGGGGCGTCTACGTCTTCTCACGCAGAAAGGCTTCTGCCCGCACACCCCCCGCCCCGCCTACAAACTTACATCCTGCGCCATGTAACCCCCCAAAGTTACCTTTTTCCCCAGCCCTGTCTGCTGCAGGAGAACATGATTCGTCCTCTTCTCTTCTCTTCGTCCCATGCCATCGCTACCTCGCTCTAGTCTCCGCAAGAGAGATCCGCGAGAGAGAGAGAGCGAGCGAAGAACATGTCTCACTTGGGACTTTAAGTGCTTGCATGAACCAGGCCAAGCCTCCGTCTCACCTAGATATCCGCACGGCACCAGCCCTGACTGAACCCAAGACATGTTCCCTCTTTTCTGCTGTTGCATTTTTCCTCGCATCGATTCGCACTTGACAACCACTCCTGAAAAACGCGCACTCTTATTCGTCAGATTTGTGTACGACCCCTTCTTCTTCTTTTCTCCTCCGTGCTTTTTTGCCACTGAGATTGGTCTCTTCGCATGGGCGTGTCTTGCTTCAATGACCAGTAGTCTTTAGCACTCAAGTCACAGGCGATAGAGGTTTTTTTTCGTCAAGTATTAATTCAGTCGTTGAATTAAAAAAAAACTAAGAGGTAAATAGGGGATATTGTGTATGTGAAAAAAAATAAAGAAAAGAAATTGACATCCGGTCCTCCAAACGCGCCACAGGAACGGAATAAAGCTTCGCTTCCCTCGCTCCAAAAAAAAAGTCCTAAAAGTGTTACAAAATGTGTAAAGAGAATAAAAACACACAGACCCGCGCAGATATCCTGTTCGCCATGATAATTCAAAATGTTTCATAAAATCTCGTCAGAAGCCCGAGGCTGCCGAGCCCAGCCTGCCAAGGCCATACCTCCATGTCTTAGTAGACAACCATCGTTCTTCATCACTCGCCTTTGGCTGTTGCTCACCAGCCCGCCGAGACGGGCACATGGCCGTCCAACCCGCCATCGGTCCTGCGTCTCTTCACCTGGCGGGGACTGCCACCCTGGGATCCCGCGCTGCTGGGCACGCTCCACTGCGGCGCTGCCCACATCCCCGAGTGATCGGCGTGCTCCATCTTGGCACCCTGGTGATGAGGCTGCTGATGGTGAGACTGTGGCTGCTGGTGCTGGTGCTGGTGCTGGTGCTGGTGCGCAGGGGGCGGTGCGGGAGGCCAGTCCTGCGGCGCACCAGTTGAAGAGGTCGGCGTGGGGCCGCCGCCGGCTGCTGCCCACGGATCCAGCGTGGACATGTCCCACCCTTGAAGGTTGGTGTCACAGGGCGAATTGTCGTAGACGCCAGGCGTGGCCAGCTGCTCGAGGCCGGCCGAGACGGCGGTGTTGTAGTTGGTGACAATGGCGGGCAGCGGCGGCTTGTTGTCCGCAAACGAGACCTGGCTGCCGTCAAAGTACGACTGGGCCGAGGCGAGGCTGCCCGATCCGTGGCGTGAATCGGGCTGCTGCTGCTGATGGGTGACGCTGCCGTTGGATGGCATAAAGCTGACACCGTTAGCTGCCATGTTGGAGTCGAAGCTGCCAGTCGAGTACGGGGGCGGGATGGTGGCCGAGGGCGGAGGTGTGGCCAGTCCGTTGGAAAATGAGTCAAACAGGCTCATGTTGTTGGCGGGCGTCTGCAGCGTTGGGACATGGGGTATGCCGCTGCCCTGGTCCCAGGACGCATGGAATGTCTCATTCATGGCCGCCGTCAGGTGCTGGTTGACAGTGGGTGTGGGCGACATGATGGCATCGCGGGGCACGCCGGCAGGAGGGTAGACCAGCGCCTTTTGCTGGTGGTAGCGCGACATGGGGTCGTTGATGGTGAGCCAGCGCCACGAGGTGCCGGCGGGCTTGAAGACGGGCTCGTACTTGTACCACTGGTTCGTGGTGTTGAAGCGCCAGAAAATGATGCCCTGGCGCTGCCACTGGGCAGAGTCGGGTGCGCGCGACCAGAGCTCCTGGTACATGGCCACCTTGCAGATGAGATCGCTGCCGGTGGGCTCGCGGCGGGCCCAGGACGCGGCATCGCCGTCATCCTCGGAGCGCTTGCGCTTGCTGCCAGCGCGCTCGACGTCACCCTTCTTGCCACCAGCGCCGTTCTTCATACGCTTCTCCTTGGCGCGCTGGTGCTCCGCGTCGGGGTACTGCACCGCCATGCTCAGGATGCTGGCCCACTCCACGGCAGGGAAGGGGACGTGGATGTCCTGGCGAGAGCGCGTGTGGCAGTCGCAGTCAGGCTTGGAGTCGCTGCAGCCGCGGCGGTGGATGCCGCTCTCGTTGGTGTAGACGGCCGTCTGGCTGGACTCATCGCTGTGGAGCTCAGCAGGGCGCGTCAGGCGAGTGACGCACTTCCACTGGTGGTTTTGGAGAGCCTGCTGGGTGATGGCCACCTCGACGAAGCCAGTCAGCTCAGAGCCGGAGGGAAACTTGGCATGCTCATGCAGCTCCAGCGTAGCGCACATCTCAAGGAGAAGGCAGTCCTCGTCGCGGCCAGGAAGCTCCAGCGTGTCATACATGGCCGGTGCGTCCTTTTGCCAGCGACGCGTGACGGACTTGACCGAGGCCGAGGTGGAGTGGTCGAGGGAGCGGGTGTACTCGTGCAGAAGAACATCTTTGCCGAGCACGTTGGGGCCGTCATCGCAGTTGTTGTACTTGTTGAGGTGGGGGAAGGAAGCTTGGTCAAGAGCAGTATCGTTAATGTCGTAGGCAATCTCGTCACGAATCTTAATGTCCGAAGACGAGACAAAGATTTCGCACGTCTTTGGTCTGACAGTGATGTAAGACTGGAGGGCAAGCAGCTGAGAGAAGTAGGGATAGTTGGGCTTCACATCGGGCACACGGCCCTCGGCAAGGGCAGTGAGGATGGGGTTGGACTTGAAAGATTCTTGCTCTTCCTCGTCATAGTAGTCCTCCGAGTTTGTTGAGCCAGGCTCCTTCTTCTCCTCCGAGGGGAAGAGGAAGTGGAAGCAGCGCAGATCCTCAAAGAACTTCTTGACGACCTGCATATGGCTGGAGACTTGCTTGCGTCCCATCTGCTCAATGCTGTCGTTGCTATTGTCGATGCGGAAGATTTCCTTGCTGCCGAGAATGGCAATGCAGAGGGTAAAGATGTACTCGCTGATCAGCATGTTGCGGCCGTGAAGCTTTCCACCCATGGAAAACTTGCGGCGGCCCATGTGAGGCATGAGCAAGACGGCTGAAGTTCGTGTTAGTCTTTGCATCTCTTACTGTGTGTGCATACTTCTTCGGTACTTACAATCGACAAAGGCATCTTCAAGCTCGGGGCGGCGCCAGACACCACCCTTGTCCTTTTGTGTATCCTTGTGTGCCTGTCTGTTGCGGTACTGGCGAAAGGCGGGCCAGAAGTAGAGAGGGTTAATGTCTGCTCTGGGCTTGCGCTGGTAGCGCTGCTGCTGCTGGGGTTGAGGCTGACGAGGAGTGGGCACGCGGTAGAGGCAATCAAAGGACTGTGAGGGGACCATGGGCGGCTGGATGTGCTGCGGCGGCTGCTGCATGGAAGGAGACATGGACACGGGGCTCTGGTAGCAAGAGATCATGCCATTGAAGCTGTGCGCCTGGGCATTGCCAGTAGACTCGCGGAGGGGAGCGCGGGGAGGGCCGGGCTGCGGCTGCGGCTGCTGCATGCTGCCGCGGCGGGCATCAACATAGTCTTGCTGGTAGCGCTGCGATGACAGCATCGGTCTGGGAGTGTATAGTGAAGACATTGTCCAGCAGACGCTTGCTGGAATTACAAAGCGTGTATGTGGTCTGTATGTGTGTGATGGGGAGCTGAGATAGACCTTCTTTCCTTGCTACAGGAATGCCAACAATGGAATTTTGCCTGAACAAAGAGCAAGGCAAAAGCTGACTGCAGTAAGAATGCCAAAGAAGAATAGGAACAAGGAGGAGAGTTTTGCTTTCTTGGGCTGGCAAAGCTTGTGTGGCAGAGGGTGAGCGAGAGTGAGAATGAAAGGCAAGTGGTAGAGGAACAAGAAATGCTGAGAGGAATTCTGGGAGTGGACTTGTGGGATAAATGTACGATTTGGCAATGGCTCAGAGTTTGACTGGAACGAGGCGTCTGTATCGAGGACCGTCGTCAACGACCATATAAATCCTAGACTTTGGCACCTTCTGATGGGGCAACCATGGACGATGAGCCTGTGGACTGTGGATCGGTCTATTGGTGAAGGGTCAACCGGGCTAACGATCGTTCAGGCGTGTGTGTGTGTGTGTGCCTATGGCCCTCTGCCCAGAGTTGTCGCGCCTCTCGGTGGGTTGCTTCGCAGCTTTTCGGCACCAGGCGGGCAGAGCAGCCCACCCGGCCAGGAACGGCGAGACATGATGAAGAGGAGGGGTGTGTCGACAGGCGCTACCAGTACCATCCCATCCGACAGACTGGGAGGAGGGGGAGGGGCCTCCGTGAACAAGCGGGAGGCGACATGGCCAGTCGTAAAAGAGGACGATGTGTTGTAACTTGGCCCATCATGATCGAGACACGCCCCCAATGTCTCGATGCTAGCAGTTAGACTCTCGCTCTCGCTCTCTCTCTCTGCTCTCGCCGTCCGTCTCTATCACCCGGCCTAGCTAGCCCGCAGGACGGCCCCGGAGGCGACAAAGTTCCATCAGCCCAGAATACTCCTTGAACAGGGCTGCTTTCCGATGGCAGCTGTGTTCCTGCAGAAGCGGGCGCCACAACCCATCCGTGCGCAAGGAAGAGGAGCCCATCGCACGCGTCGCAGCCGGGCGGGCGAGGGTGAGCATCTTTCGAGCAGGAGCGCGAGTGAAGGATAGGGCGGGGTGCGGCGTGTAAGCCTCGCGGCCTGTCTCTCTCTGGGTCAAGGGAGGCGAAGAAATGCAGGCGAGGCAGCGCAAAAAGAGGGTTTGGCGTTGCTTGAAGGGGTGATGGATGGTGTGGCGTGTGGGAAGCGTTGGCCTGCGTGGGGCCGCCCATCCCAGAGTCTCATCACCAGGCAGCACCAGGCAGCACCAGCTACCGGTAAACCAGAAAGCACTTTGGCACAGCTGCCCATCGTTGAGCTAACCAAGGGCTAACCAACTTTACTCCCGCGTACGTTACTGCTTGTTCCCTTCCCCATAGTAAAAAAGACGTCCCTCTAGGCTCTACCGCAGACACTCTTCGTTTTCCTGCTCGTCTGGTATGCTACGAGATTACCATCAGACAAGTCGCCGACATTGTCAGCTGGGACCTTCTCTTGTTTTTTTTTTCCCTCTCTCTCTCTCTCTCTCTCTCGCATTCTGGTTTGTTTGCGGATCAAGAGAGCGCGCTCGCTTCCAATTTTTGTCCCCTGTGCTGGAGGCTGTTGGCGTCTAACCGACATCTGCCCTTAGTAATGCATCACGCCCTGGCCAAGGGAGTATGGCCCAATATCTTCACCCAAGGGACTCCCACCGCACAATTAGTACTACATAGTCACTAAACGAGGGCAATTCATCAAAACTTAAAGGAAAAGGGTATCTTGAACATTTATACACGCCATTGCTACATCTATTCCATATCTTCGTCTTCATTGCCAATATTCACCTTTTTACGTCCCCCTCCTGTGAGTTGCTGAAGCGCCATCTTATTCACCTGTCCTCCCACCTTGCGCTGCATCTTTTCAATCTCCTCTTCAGCGTCCACAGCTTCCGCCTCCGCAAAGTCCAACACCAGGCGCCGCCCAAGCAGATGAGTGTCCCGCAGAGCGTTTAGTGCGTTTTCGGCTTCGCGCGGTGTCACAAAGTCTGCAAAGGCAAAGCCTCTTGAGGTATAGTCCGCCTTCTTTGGAACGCGGACGGATCTTAGCTGACCATAAGTGCTGAATAGCGTCCTGATGTCCTTCTTGCTTGTCTGGAACGGCAAGTTTTTGATGACAATCTTGGTCCGCTGGGCAGCCACCTTCTTCGCCTTCTCTTCCTTTCTTCGCTCCTCGGCAGCATCCTGCCCCTTGTGCGAGGCCTTGACTGTCAGCTTATGCCCATCCAGCGCTTGCCCATCCATGGCCTTGAGCGCTGCTTGAGCCTGCTCCTTCGTGCGAAACTCGGCAAAGCCAAAGCCCATACTGAGTATTTGACCCGGCTTCTTCGGGTCCGTCTTGGTCTTGACCCTGGCCGAGACGAACCCGTCCAGAGGTTTGAAAGCTTCACCTAGTCTACTGGTGGTTGTGGCAAAGTTTAAATTGCGGATGAACAGCGATGTCGTCTCCACTTCCTCCTCTTCTGCCTTGTCGCGCCCGCCTGTCAACAGGTCACTAACGCTCAACTTGGTCGTTCCAGTCGGCTGGCTGTTGGCCTTGGCTACCGGCACTGCTGGCGCCTCACTAGTAAACAGGTCTTTTGGTGCCTTCTCCAGAAAAAGGACGCTGTCCTTAATCCGTCGATAAGCCAGCTTGCCAAATGCCGACTTTGCCTGGCCAGCCTGTGCGAATTGCACAATGGCGATTGTACCCGTCGGCGGCATTAAAACTCTGAGGACAACCCCAAACTCCTCAAACATTTTGCGCAGTTCTTCCATGGTAGTCCCGTATGGGAAGTTCTTGACCAGTATCGCCGTATCGCCCCGCTTCTGAGACTTGAACGCATCCAAGTCCACACCGTTGGCGGCGAAATAGGCCTTGGTATCTTGGATCACGCTCGTTTCGGCGATGGCTTGCTTGACGGCTGCATCGGCGGATGTCGGGTCTAGCACCTCTGATTTTGAAACACCAAGTCGAGCCGCCACTGAGGCGTTGACAGCGTCCTGGCTCATGTAAAGCGAGTTCCAATTGAAAGTGGTGGATGCCGCCTCCTTCTTTCTGCGAATCAAGTTTTGTTTCTTCAGTGGGAGATTGGACATGGAGAACTCATCCACGCCGTGCTCTCTTTTCGCGTCCGCTGGAATGATGTGGATTATACGCCCCTGAAACGTTGCCCCATCCAACGCTTGGAATGCAGCAACCGCGTCAGATGGCTTTGTAAACAGCATCATCGCAAAACCTTTGATTGTTCCTTGCGCATTTACTGGCAGGTGAACCTGGTTGTGTTAGTCATTGTGTCCATGTTGTCTCGTATCGTTGGAAGTAAACGGAAAATGACAGAAATATGGCAGTTATCAGACAGGTCGAAGCATCTACTAAAATAATCGCCCAGGGTTCTCATCAAATACCGTTAGGTATAAGCTGTCCCTATCTGGGGTTCATCATGCAAGCCAATGTTTGGGAAAACAAACTGAAAAAAAAAAACATGCAGAAGTGGGCAAGGACAAGAGAAAACTTACTTCGTCCACGCCTCCAAACTTTTCAAACTCCTCCCTCAGGTCATCTTCAGTGGCGGAGTAAGGGAGATTTCGTACGAACAGCCGAGAAGTTCTCGAAATAGCTTCTGCAGCTGAGTCTTTGTCCTGCCTTTGCGGTGGGGGAGGGTCTTGGTCGTCGTGTGTTCCGTCTTCTTGGGAATGCGGAGCACCTTTGTCATTTCCGACCTCTTGGGCAGCCGAGTTGTCACAATCAGCCTTTTCCATAGGTGCGACATGAGAAATCTCCTCTGGGTCGACCAGGTCCAGAAGTCTGTTTGTTCGAGAGCGCAACCAGTCGTCATCTGTCGCAGCCGTTGCCACATCGGCTGATTGGTTCGCCGCGTCCGAGTCTGGGGCCAAAGCACCTGCCGTCAGCCTAGCCGCAGCATCGGCCGGGAGACTCGCATCCTCTTTACGAGATATTGGCTCCCTCGCCGGTGTCACTTGAGCCACACTGGTCTGACCCGTCGCATGATCAACCTTGCGGAGCTTCTCCTTCTTCGAGGGAACTTCGACGTACTCGTCATCGCTCTCCCCGTCAGGCACAAGCGAAGCGACCTGTTGCACTGCGGCCCCGCTTGATTCGACAGCTGTCTCATCAGTGACAAGGCTCTCCCTCCCTTTCCCCATGACCCGAAGATACTCTTGCAGCTTGGGATCTGACTGGTCCAGGTCCTCGCGCTTTCTCTTCTTGGTGCCGCCTTCTTCAGCAGCGACAGGCGATGGCAACCCTCTGCTGCCCGTCTCCGGTGCGGCGATTCGGGTGGCGACATTTGCCCTGGTCCAGGTGGCATCTGAGATCTTGCATTCCAATTAGCACCAGAACCTTGCCCCTTGCTTCGGAGGTTTTTATTGACTTACTGCTCTTGCTGGCTCGACGGCAATCTTGGACATGCGAATGTAGGTCTTGTTGAAGTACTTGACAGCCTTGGCGGCATCCTCTGGTGACTTGTAGCCTACATAGCCAATGCGACGCTGTGCCATGAGCTTGACATCTGTGACTTCGCGGTTTCCCGCAGAAAAGTGCTTCCGAAAGTCAGCCTCCGTAAGGCTGGTCGGCAGACCTTTGACGAATATTCTTGATGTTGCCATATTGGATAGAAAGGTTCTGGCACTAGGCCGCCGATGTAAGTGTTCAAGGATCATACATCAGAATCTTCTTGGCTGTGGTCAACCAAAAAAAAATTGTATGAAGAGATTGGGAGAAGAGGAGAGGGAAAAAAGTTGTCCAAGGTCGGCTACGAGTGGAGCGGCGTTATCGATAATGCGTGGCTCGTGCGCCAGTCGGTAACAGCTACCCTAGACGATTTCTAGACGTCTTCTCTTGTTAATTTTCTCAGACGTGATTACCTTCGACAGTATATAACGTCCGGTGATGCTTGATTGATTGAACTCTGTGATTTTCCTTTCTGGTAGTACCAAAATGTCTGTGTATTCATGCGCTGGGCTTGATGGGGCGTGTTTGGAGTTCTGCATAGTGGCGGTCCGGACACATTGGACATAAGTGTAACGACTCGTCTGGCTGTAGCACAGTACTGTAATAACAGACAGGGACAATCATTTCTGGCGACTATGGCACTCAGTCGACCTCAAGCACATAATTCCGTCATCGATTGTGCTCACTTTAAGGCGGCTTGTACACCGTACCATGCTGCTAACAGCCTCCTCCCGCTGGCGATTGACCAGAGACAGGCCTGGCCATCCGGCGTTGAAATCAGTGACATGATAAATTGTAAAGATACAGTTTGCCGATATCAGTCACTTTCACTTTGAAGCTGTTGTTGTCCCCGCATCGACAGCTGCATATGATTGTGGTGCGCTGCGACGTGCGGACAAGACGAGATATTATTGTCGAGGCTCATGGGTTATGAGCATTACAACCTGCCGAGCCATAATCCACAAGAGAGAGAGAAAAGGTAGCCAACTTTCGTGGCATTCCCTCCATAAATCACATACTCATAGTCTCGCTTATATATCAGAAAGCCTGGAAACATTGCATGCCGTCTTGGAGCCCAGCTTGCATCGACAACAAGGCAAGTGACTGTCCTCACAGGCCACTACAATGGTGCATCAAAATACTCAGCTCAGAGAAACAGTCATAGCTTGAAACGGCCAATTTCTCCCCGTGAGTTGCCCATGCATGATGACACCAGCCAGGATTAAGCGACAGACTTGACGCGACGCATGGTTGTACTTGTATAGAGGACACGAGCCGCCGCAGTAGTGCAGTCCATATGAGAAAGATCATTATCCGTAACATTGAGCGATTGCAACGGAAAGCCGTATTTAGCCCAACCAGCACTCACAAGTCAGCGACCAACGGTCGACGGCATCGGTATCGCGTCGCCCGTCGACGTGACGTAAATACACCATTGACACGCCACCAGGCCGCACCTTAAAAAAGGGTCGCATCTGTAAGATTACAACACCACAATAATAGATTTCAGAATTCCATTGGAACAATCGGCGGGTCCCTATTTGAGTTTACGTTTACATTAGAATCCGCTGGTTGTTCCCTTGTGTTTCTTCTACGCGTCCTTTGTGTACAAGCGCGGGAATGCTGCTGGCCTGACTTGCGTTCCAGTGAACGGTCTGCCCGCTCGTACACAGCCGCCAATACGCTCGCATTACTACGAACACAAAATTGAGTTTGCTTGCTCTCCAGCCATGGAGGCGTGTATACATCACGGGGGTCCAACCTTCTTCCTCAGGTATAGCAATCCGGGTTGAAACGAAGCTGCCGTTATGTCCTGTATTACCGGACAACAGGCGCGTACTTGAATATAAACCAGAGCATGCGAGAGGAGAGAGCCAGGGACAAAATAAATACTGAACGATTAATCCCTAGCCTATTAACACTTAATCTAAAACAGTGTTTGCTTTGACCCAGCCCCCAAGTGATTCATTCTAACGCAGTCTAATAAAAGAAAGAAAAGTGTGGCGGTGAACATGTAGGGGAACCAACCAGTGTGTATATACAATAAACGTCATGACAATAGACATCATTTTGCGCCAATACCCATAATGCTGAATGACAGGGGCCGCAGAACCATCCAACTCAAGAACGACCCATTCTTCCGTTCGCCTGGTAGCGACATGCCCAGTAAAAATACTTCGTTTCGCCTTGGTAAACGTTCACCCTAATAAGAATCCTATGCAGCAATGCTGCCGATGACCTCGCCTTGACACGGCCTAATTATCCCCTTCATCGATGCGGAAAAAACAAGGAACAAAATTTGCATCTCCCCGGGAGATGCTCGATATGCGTTGGTACAGGCAAGAATCGTCATGGTAGGCTGCGACCTTGCAACGGCTCCTCTGCGTGGTGCAGTCGTGTATATGGCGCAATGCAACAAATGTGGAATGCGCGAGCTATTGTGCCTCGTCTAGAAGAGAATAAACGAGGCAACAAATACAGCGATAGTGTACATAGAGGTGGCGCTGTATTCGATCTCGAAAAAGGCAGCCTGCTGACCAAAAGCAATCTTCTTGCTTTTTCGCGAGGGGTGAGCAACATCCGTCTTGGGGTCGCGAACAAGCAGATCCTCGCGGTCCGGCACCGTGGGAGGGTCAATAGCATAGCCAATCGGTGTCCACATGGAACTGCATAGGAAGATAAACGTCAGGGGAGGCCAGAAAGCGTGGGTAATCAGGCATCGCGCGACGTCCCTAAAGCCTTGGAATTCGGTGAAGCAGAGGAAGGTCGTCATAGTGGCTCCAACGAGGGTCAGGTAGACAAAGAGCAGATGGAAAATGGCCATGTAGTTAAAACAGATGCCGGCCAAGCGACGGCCCATGCCCTTGCGCTGGCGAGCATCACGTTCATTGAGGGCGGAGCCGAGAGAACCGGTTGGCTTGAACGCCTGCGTTTGGCCACCAAGCCACTTGGGAAGCATAAAGGATCGAACAATGCAGAGGGCAATGTAGGGCGACATCCAGAGCTGGTAGCGGGAGCCACGCTGGCCGGTGTGGTAGCCTGCAGGTAGGAACAGAGCGAACTCGCAGATGCGGTTGGTGATGGTCGCGGCGAAGCAGGCACGGATGAGCCAAACGAGCTGGGTATCGCCTTCCTGGTCGTTGTAGGCGACCAGGGGGCGGCGCATCAGCAGAATCACGGGAATCGCAAAGAGAGAGATGGTAAGCAGCACAGTGTAAAGACTGAGCGAAGCGTACATGAAACCGGAAAAGCGCTGGGCAAAGCTCATCTGCTTGACCTTGTCGCCGTAAAGACAGAACTTGAGCTTGAAAGCAGTGTCGACTGTACCAATTGCCCAACGAGTACGCTGCTTCAAGTGGCCACCAAAATCCTCGGGGACAGTACCAAACTGCAGGGGCTCGTGGATGAAGGCCGTCTTCCAGCCCCTGCCAAGCAGCAGAGTGGACGTGGCAACGTCTTCAGCCAGAGAGCCGAGAGGAAAGTTGCCAATTTGGTCGAGAGCCTCGCGACGAACAACGTAACCAGAACCAGTGCACCAGGCAACACCGAGCGCATCCTTGATGGGCTCTATTACGTGAACGAAAAAGTCCAGACTCTGAGCGAGCGGGTCGGAAGCAGGAGTGTTATAAAAGAGCTGAGGCGGACAAGCAAGAGCCATCTTGTCGTCGATGAGCAGATGGGGCAGGATAGCACGGAGCCAGTCTCGCTCGGGAATCTAAGGTACACTCGTTACTACCCATACATGAAGCGAGGCCAAGGGGGCGAGCGGTTCCGTAACTTACCATATCGGCATCCAGTGCAGCCATGTACTGACCAGCGCCGCCGGGGAGGTTGTGTGTCATGTCTAGTCCGTAGTTGAGGTTACCAGCCTTGAAGTGATGCGGCACACCAGGAGTCTTGGTACGGGCCATGTAGTAGACGTTGTGGTAAACGGAGTCCAGCGCTTGGACGGCAACCTCGAGAGTAGCCGACTTGGCATCATCGAGGACAATGACACGGAAGCGATCGCGGGGGTAGTCAACGTCGCAAGCGCCACGGACAGTGTCGAGAACAACATCATCCTCTTCACCACAGCAAGTAACGAAAACATCGACAGTGGGAACGTCCTCGGCAACGAGGCGCAGCTTGGGGCGGTGGCGCTTTTTCATAGCCCACATGGTCCAGAGGTTGTGCATCATGCTAGGAAGGGCAACAGCAAACTCGACACCAATAAAGACCCAGGCCAAGACGAAGGTGGTGCGATAGGCCTTTTGCGCAGAGATGACGCAGTAGATTCGGTAGGCGAGGTAGGTAAGGTACATGGCCGTGTTGATGAGGGTAAGCAGAGGCACAGCACGGAATAGGAGACGCTTCCATCCATTCCATGTGTCGGCATCGTCACGATCGTGCAAGCGAGCAATATAGCCTTCCTTGACCCAGTCCTTGGCCATGATGGGGGGAGGAGCATTGGGAAGCAGAGCAGCGAGGCTGACATTGCTCTGGTACTGCAGGCAGAAGAGAATAGGTTAGCTGGGATGCCGAAAGGGAGCTGAGCGAGGAGGCGCTGGGGCAGAAGCGATTGATTCTCACCATTGGGGTATTGGGCCAGGAGTCCATATTGTTCTTGGGTCGTGGGATGCGATCCATAGGAATGACACGGCCGCTGACCAGAGTGGGCGAGGCCGAGCGGGATTGAATGGGCGTCTCGAAAGACTGCTGGCTGTAGCGAGAGACGTGAGTAGGGCCCCAGGACGGCGAGGGCGCGTTTCCGTACTCCTCTAGATAAGGCTGCTGAGGGGGACGAATGGGGCGGGAGAAGTCAGCTATGGGACGGCCGCGATATTCATCGTAAGACGAAATGTTGGAGTAGTTGGAGTGGTTGGAGTGGTGCAGCTGTGGCGGTGGCGGCTGCGGGAAGTCGGAAGTCGGAGGAGAGTGACGATGGAAGACGTCGAGGTCGACGTTTTCCTCGTTTTCGGCTTGCTGGTGACGTCTCATTTTGGCGATGGGGGATAGAGCATTCCTTGTAAAGGGTGCTTTCTCAAGACGGGAGATGAACCGGCGTGCGGGCTAACAGGCAGCGCGGGCGAAACACGGCGCCCCTCGGATGCAGGTGCCTGTGTGACACTTTTTATTTTTGCAAATGTGTCTGCAACGGCAACAGGCAAAAGCGTGTTGATAACAAGCGGGCGTGAACGAGACAGCGGATAAGCGATGGGATGCGAATAATGAGGCAGGAAATAAAGCCCAGATGCCTGATGTTTCCTGTCGCGGGCCTGCGAGTAGCAAAAAAAAAACTGAACGAGCGAGTGTCGGGCCAAGCTAAAGCAGCTGGAGAGGGACGAAGAGCGAGACGGAGAGCAGCTGGGGAAAAGTGTGTAAGAGGACAAGAGAAAGGAAAAGTGTGGCAGCGATGAAAAATGTCTGAGTTGGGCAGCACACCAAAAAAGACAGCGAGGAAGTGACTGCGTGAGAGAGCAAGGGGAGGTGGTTACGCACTAACAACGATGCTAGCGCTGGTGCGAGAAGAGAGACAGGCGTCTGCAAAGCGGGCCGACTGGGGGGAGGGGAGCAAGTGACGGGTTGGGAGGGAATTAAGATGAAAAAAAAAAAGGATAAAAATGAGATGGAAAAGATGCAAAGGGGGAAGTGGTTGGTCCGTTCAAGCGGGCGGCATCTAGCAGAAGCACTGGTACGGGAGAATGGTTGCATTCAAATGCGGCGTGATGCGATGCAGCGAGTGGGTTCTCAGAGGCAGGGACCGGACAGGGGTGGGAGTACTTGTGCTGTTGGTGGCTGCAAGTACCGATCAGTGGCAGGTACTACGAGTTACAGCGGTCCAGGGGCATCCATAAAGCGTGGAGTACCCGGCACATCCACATCGAGAGGTCACCTTGGGACTGGGCGGAGCAGCCGGAGGTACCTGGATTGGCCGCTGCAGCAGGTATCTCCCCGGTCTGCACGTACCTTGGACGCTGCAGCAGCTGCCAGTGCTGTGGTGCACAGAGCCCAATAGCTGGCAGCGGTTATTACGGTACCTATATGCAGTTGTCAGGCACTGCGTTTTGCGCGCGCAAACGCAAAATTCACATGTTTTCCTTTCAGCTCCCCCCGCCAGGTAGCAAGCTGTGACAGAATGTAAATTTTAAAGGACTGCCCGGGCACTGAGAAAAGGGAGAGACAGAAAGTTAGAAAAAAAAAACATGGTCCGCGCTAGGCAATCGGCCCACGGCAACGCCGCGAAAACAATAAGAGACAAAAAAAGAAAATCACCGTACACCTAGGTACGGCGACCTAGGTACGGCGCAGCCCTGCGCAGGTACGGCGAACTGCTTGCCACTGGTACTTGCCAAGCTGCCAGCTCGTGTAGGTCCAAGTGGGGGCGCTGGGAGGGGGCGACTGGACGGCTCGCGCAAGTCGCTGGCTCAGTATCCGCCCGCGCCGTGGAGAACTGAGATGGCACTGTCAATTCTCCGTACCCGAATAATAGCAGCGGTTCTATTGCCAGGTCAAGCTCTAGGGGGGCCGGAACGCTGCCATGACGTGGTGGACAGATTTAGCAGAACGCTCAGGAGGGCGCAGCTGGCATTGCGATGGGGCGCTGAGACCATCGTTTTTCTTGGGACCCACTCGCGCTTTTTTCTCTTGCTCTGTACGGGATACTGGTACGGATACTGGTACGGATACTGGTACCAGCATTCGTGAATTTCGCTTGTATTCTCAACTCGGATATCGATCATAAGCACTGGAAATAGACGGCCCGAGGACTCGTGACAGCAATACCATTTCACATCCAGAAACATGGCGCGTGGTGGGATTCTTCAAGACGGCTGGTTCAAAACAAAGATCCGCCGCAGCATCCACGCATAACACGCGGGGATTGCTTGGAATCCGCAATGGGGGCCCTGTCTTTGTTCCGTGCCGCGATCCAGGCTCTTGCTGAGCCTCACCTTGTCCCGCTGAGATGGAGTCTTGCTTCGGTTCAGGTAAAGAATAGCAGGTCGGGGTCGACTCGCCTGTACCATGTGCATGAGTAGGCTGTTGGGCCTCTGGAGTCTGCGCGCAGGACGCATAAATCACAGCGCGCGCGGCATTGAACTTGTTCCTGCCGTTGTTCGCCAGGAACAGGACGGCATGATGATCTGATGCAGGGCCCTCCCAAACAAGCTCCTCGTGTGGCTTTTTTTAATCAATCTTTTCATGTTTGTCCCGCCTCTTGCTAGTGGTGACATCAGGCAGATACTGCCTAGAGAAGACCAGTAAACCAACCTCGGGACAGTGAGGCTCTGGGAGGCGTAGTTACGGGGAGGCTCCAGCCCGCTACAGAGTGTCTTACAATGGCTGTCGTTTGATCCGCTGCATGGAAGTGGGCTGTCAACGGCTGGAATGGTTCGCCCCTTGGGCCAGCGCTGGGATAGTATGAGTAAGTTAGCATGACATGGCAAGACAGCCAAAATGGCCAAACCGCATATTGGCTCCCTCGCATACCTCAATTTGCCATGTTTAGGCACGCGTCGCTGTCGTCGTTTGCGGCTGCCACAGCTCTCGCAGATAATGACGGGACATCAGACGACGGGTGAGCCTTCAGCAGCTGTCCGCTGACTACGACGCAACCAGCTGTCTACCTAGGTGTCGAAATAGGCTGCCGCTCAGCTGCAATGACTGCCTGGCGCATCCCGTCTAAATTTGGATTGGCAGTTGCCCCTGGTCGTTTTCCACCTCCTCGTATCGCTGCTGAGCAGGGGGTTTGCAGCGACTGCACATGGGCCTGATGGGGCATGGGGATACGCAAAACCTTGCAGTGGGTGCGGGAGGTTCAGGCCCACTTCTGAAACGACGCCGCGGCCGGCCGAGGACACCAGCACCGGGCACGGAAGAAAGGACCTCTGATTTGCGACGCCGGCCAATTACGGGCATCTCACAAAAGACGTCCACCACGCGCCGATGGAAGGGAGAGCTATTCTTGGGTATCGTCTGTTGGCTCGAGCATCAGTGTCCTTTTTCGTTTGCCAGGTGGCTCCCAAGGGGGCAGAAAGGTAAGATTGCGGTGGATGGCTGGCGTAATTCTACTGGTACGGATATCAGCTGCAACGAGGCGAGACGGAACCACCTTTGACTCTTTGAGATGGTCCGATTGATTAGCCACACTACTTACCGGCAGGTAATCAAAGTGCCATTGCCGGGGCTAAGCCGCTTGCAGCATCAATTTTTGAATAAGCACTTTGCGAGGCCCACAGCACTAGCTCAAGTAAGCTACCAAGCTAACAGGGCTAGTCAATGACCAGATTGCCAGAGCCTGCGGACAAATCGAGGGAGAAGAAGAAAATTCATCACACCATTTGCCCACCAGCAGCGAAAAGGCTTATCGCACCAAGCCGTGAGCGGGTTAGCTCGGCGAAAACCTGGCTTCACATCTTCACGCGTGGCTCGATGGATCGAATCAGCGTCGCCCGTGTGGATGCCCATCGGTGGTCCCAATGGCCAATTGCCTTTGAGCGTCCAGGACGCCCAGCACCTAAACATGTGGTGCACGAGAGGCTGTGAGGTTCAAGAGGTTTGGATGCCAAGCTGCTTCGACGTCTGCCAACTGGCATCATCAGCATGTGTGGCGATTTTTATTTTTCTTTTTCTTTTTCTTCTTCCCGTGGGATGGCGCCGCGCCTTGCTTCAGTAGTGTAATGAGCCCATGTCAATCGCCATCTCCTTGCGGCCCCCATCTCACCACCATCTCTCTCTGCCTTGCTTTTTCCCACCAACGGAATTGACAACTCCTCTACCCCAGTTGAGACGCTGTCTCTGACGCGCTGCTTGGGTGCCGTTCCCCGGTTTCAATTGATAAAGGACCAAAAAAAAAACAGGACAGATCACGTAGCAAACCAATCATAACAAAGCAAAGGAAAAAGATAGGCAAATGCCTGTGCGAGATTATATCACAACAGATGGTGTTTGCCGCCTTTCCCTCCCCCGCCACAGCACAACGGCTTGCCTGATAGTCAGCCTTGCATTGAGCTTGGTCAATTCGACCTGCGCTGTGCAACAGACAGCCGTGGCACCACCGCCTTTTGGTGCGACTCATAACGTCTGTGGCCATCGCATCGTGCCATGGCGTCTCCCCTTCGTCCTCCACACCCGCAGACGCAGGTACCATCGAGCGGTCTGGCGCGCTCCTGTTTTATCCTCCCTGTTATTACTGGTGTAGTCATTCCTTGCTTTTCCCCTTCTTAGCTTGCTTCCGACTCGTTGCCTGCTTCCGCTGGGACCCAGCTGTTTTTTCTTTACTTTCAAAGTTAAGCTTCGCTGTGAATTCACCAGTAGTTTGTGCCCTAGTTGTACATTTGGCTTCTCGCTCGGTCCTTTTGATACTTGCTGCTGGTATTGCCTGCCCCCTTTACCTGTTGGCTATCCGTCTGTTTTGTGATCCAGGCACAGGATCAAGTTTGGTTGCTCAGGGAAACACTAGAGAGAAAACCCTAGAGGATGAGGTAAAGTCATCGTCAAGATACATCCAAAAGGCATCGGCCAACACGAAAATCCTCCGCGCATGGGTAAGCCGTCCTGACGTCCCGGTCAACCACACTTTCTCATTACACCCGAGATGGTGCTACTGAATCAACCAACTGCCTAAACTTTGGGCCTTTAATATCCCGTCCATATGATTGCAAGGAAAAATTTCGGGGGTTTCCTTTGTGCCTCCCTTTTTCCTCCTGGACCACCCCTGTCCGCCTGGAAGCTACAAGACCCCACAGCGTGGAAGCCCACTGAAACCCACTGCAACTGCCCTGTGCCACTGCCACAATCCGAGCCGCGCTCCGCTGCCGCTTCCACGCGAGTTGTTTTTTTCTTTAGGGGTGAATTTTAGGGGTGAAATAGAGGTACCTAGGTACTCAGTCCATCAAGCAGCCACCGGCTTCAGCGCCTCCAAGGTACCGTCCCTGCACCTGTACTTTGCTCCAAGTACCTGCACCAAGGACTCCAAGTACCTGCCACTGACTGTCCTGCGACGCCACCCTAGACCTACCTAGGGACTGCACCTCAGCAAAGGCCGTCTTCCTTTTCTTCTTACAGCGGCGGCGACGCTTGTCTGTGTGGTCCCACAATCTGATTCTCGCTCGCGCCCGTCTCGGTCTCATCATTCTGGCCAGGCAAATCTTCGTCAGAACATACCATCTGTACCTCTCGCCAAACGCATCGACGGCCGCCCTCCGACCAAGGCATCATCATCACCTGCACGGTACGCCAACGCGCCGTTGCAGTGCCCGACACCCTCACCCTTGGCGCGCCGCTGCAGCGAACCCCCTCGGCCGCTCTTGGGGGGCATCTCCATCCACTCTTTTTCTCCAAAACCTCTCACTGTCGCTTTCGGTTGCCTTTTTCGGGCTGGATTTGCTCTCCAACTAGACGAACAAATCACCAAACCGTTGTCCGACCGCTTCATTCTATCATCCGCCTTGTCACCGTTTGGAAACCGCCGTCATGGGTATCGCTACTGGCTTCAAATGGATTCTGAGCTTTTGCATGCTCATTGTCCCCATCGCCATCACCCTTGGCGTCCTCTTCCCGCTACAACGCGTGCACACGAGTGGTGGCGGCTCCGGCAGCTTCCTTGGCGATGGCGGCTTCGGCGGCACAGGCCCCGGAGCAGGACCGCCCAAGCCCAAGAACAACAATGTTGAGCTCGCCACGGCCTGCACCCAGTTCGCTGACCTGGGCAATCCCCTGCGCTACAACTGGGCCAAAGGCCAGCAACAATATACATGTAGGTCCTATCCTGCACCAGCAATCTTACAGGAAGCTAACGGTCACGCAGTCAACCCTAACCAATGGGGTCTCACTGATGGCGCAAAGAGCGGCATGTGTATGGATGTAAGTCAAAACCACCCTTTCGCCTCCAAACGCGGCAGATGCTGTCGTACCGCAGCGTCGCACCGTGTCAACTCGCCTGGCACAACGCACAAGCTAACGCGGCCCTGCCCAGGTCCTGTTCAACAACAACGGCACCTATTCCAAGCCGGAATTGGCTCCCCCTTTCCAAGTCACCTGGCAGTACTCGCCTGCTCCCGCCGGGAAGAACAATGTGCACGCATTCGCGAACATCAAGCTCGAAAAGGTTTTCCCTAAGAAACTTAGCACCATCAAGAAGCTCTACGTTGATTTCGAGTGGAAATACGTCATGGGCAACGACAACTCGACGGCCAGCGAATCGTTGACCCTCGCCTCCCAGAGCGTCAACACCAACGTTGCCATTGATATGTTTGCCGATAAGAGCAGCGATACCTCGGAGAGCAACGAAAAGGCTGCTTTCGAAATCATGATCTGGTTTGCCGCCATTGGCGCGTCTGCCCACGTCATTGGTCAGGACACGACATCTATCGTCAAAACGTTGGAGCTTGCGGATGCCACCACCGGAACACAGGTCGCCTTGTAAGTTTTGCTCCAACACAGTTCTCGTCGAGTATGGTGAGAGAGATGCTGACCCGATCCTGCAGCGACTTGTATGCCGACAAGCACCCCACCACCAGTCAGTTCGTCATGACCTGGAAGGCGCAAAAGATTACGGAAAAGTTCCACGGCGACGTCTACCCGCTCATTGACTACATTCTCACCGCTGGTAACTCGAGCTACCCAACCTCGGATGACTATCTCGGCTCCTTCGGCATGGGCACCGAGGCGTACGACTCACCCTCCAACGTGACGTTTTACTGCCCCGACTTTGCCGTCAATGTAGAATAAAGAAACTGGCTTTTGGATAGACTTGGAGTTGACCACGGCATTGGGTTATCGGAGTTTTTTAAACTGTTGATTTTTCTCTCTCTTTTTTCATGGTTCCCATGCGGGAATGGGTGCTGTTTTTATGAATCGGGAATTTAGACAGTGTTTGCTTGGTTTATTTTGAACCCACCAGCGCGTTCTGTTGAACTGCGATAATTAGTATAAATTCTAGCGATCTTTTTTTTTTGAATCAGTATTTCGGCCAGCCATTCCAACCTCTCTCTCTCCCCGCATCATCGTGGTCCCCTAGATGGCGCCAGCAAGCCACATTTCTCTTTTCCCGGCGGCATTTGGCGTTTGGCGTCATGCAGCAGTGACTACTACGTAGGCAGGGCAGCCACATTGTTCCATCAGCTCGTATTACGCCAGTCCCGTCTAGTTACTAGGGTATGTGCCTCTTGATACTTTCAGGGTGGGATGTTACAAGCGACGCGCAGCCTAAAAAAAATCTCGTATTACGCCAAAACAAGGGCGGGGTTACCATCTATTTTAGATAGAGATGGCGGCTAAAAAAAACCGACTACTCAATCCCAAATGCCCATCGTTTCAGCAAGGGTGAGCTGAAATGGGGCAAAACGAGTACATTGGAAAAAAGAAGCATTTGCCGTGTACGAAGCGGGCTGCCATGGCCGTATAGCCATCGCTTGGCGAATTTTACCGCGGCAAAAAGGGCGACCAGGCCATCTATATATATCCAACTGGCGGGCGAATGGTGGCTGTGTAGTTTCGCCGTCCGCCCATGCCGGTTTCTGATTCGACATGCTATCCTACGGCTGTCCGGCTGACCTCTTGCCTACAACCAGGACTGCTGCAGGACATGGGACTATTCCCTCTGCAGCGTGTAGAATCGCCGAAACTTGAGCGAGCTGGTCTCATGTTTTCCCTTCCTCAACCCCAGTGCCGTAGCCTTGCGCTGCGAGTACACCATGTCAAGCCTCGTCCGCTCACGCGCTGGTATCCAGAAGCTGCTCGAGCCTCTTGACACGGTTCCGGGTGCTAAAGCCGACGTGAACTTCAATATCCACCAGCATATTCCACAGCTTCAACTTTTTGCCGATGCCGGTAATGTGCTTGGCCGCTAAAGTTGATGTCGCTCATGTCAGTCTCGACTCTTCTGCTGCCTGTGGTTCGCAATGAGCAGCTTTGGGGGTTACGTACCAAAGAACAGTGCCTGCACCGAGAAATTGCGTACACGCTGGCAGATATCCGATAACCCTATAATGGCAATCTCTGACGCATGGTGTTCTACCTGTTTCGCTGTCAGACTTTATTCTTGCAAGGGGGGCGGCCAAAGGGTTGCGCCACCTCTGGTATCTGACTAGAATCCTGCACGGTAGGCTCGGCTAGCAACAAGAGATGGAGGAGGTGGAATAACAGCATCGAGGCCGCTGTGACGAGTGGCCATTAGCAAGCAACATCTTGCAACGTGAGCAAGTCGACAGACGAGCTTGTACGTACCAGCTGCCGGAAGCGCAAAATAGATTTTACAAAATCCGTGGTCGTCAGGCTCACCGTATTTGATACCATGAAAAGACGCAGGCAGACCTTGCTTCCACCGCGCAGCATCCGCAAGGATATTCTGCCGTGTATCCGACGTCGGCTCTTTCCAGTAGAGGACATTGATGGCTCTGCCAACAAGCCAAAGCACCTGGTTTCCGAGCATATGCTCATCGGTTTCGTCGTCTCGCCATCTGACGTTCCATTTTTCCGGATTGATCTGCAGCGGCGCTTCATTGACCAGCGCCACAAAGATCTCGTGCCGAATGTACATCCAAAAGTTGGCGAGATCCACGCCGGCCGACGAGGCGCTGACTCGACGATTCGTGATGAGGAGCATGGCGCCGTAAAAGTGATGCTTGTGCTCCTCCTCTTGGCTGGCCGTCATCTCGTAGCTGCTCAGCAGCATGGTCGACGTCAACGTGTCTTCCTGGTGCGCAGCCGCGCTGCCAATGTATTTGATCAACATCTGCAGTGCCTTGCTGTAGTAGCGACCGGCTGGGTTCGCCCAGACCTCGCCAGAGGGCAGGAGGCTCAGGTTCTTTGCGGTAAAGGCGCACACGCTGTACACCAGCAGCTCAGACGTTGTGCAGCGGCGCACGACTTCGCGCTGGTAGGTGCACTCGCGGTCAAACAGATCCATCCAGGTCGCAACGCCGGTTTGATACGTCGTGAGTAGATGAACTATGGCTGGAGTCAATGATATGCTGGTGCCACTCGGTTGCGAGTCTGCGGGCGACGGCGTGGCCGGCAGAGCTTCGGCCGCGCTGGGCGAGTATGTCTTGCAGAGGTCCCATGTTGACACTGGTCCCTCTGCTGATGCACAGTCTCGCTCTTCTGTCGCTGGAAACTGTGCTTGTTGGGCGATGAGAGAAGACGGAGCATCTGTTGCAGCTTGTGCATGTGAGTAGTGCACTATAAAATCGTGTTGTCGGCAGTGCAGATTCAGACGCTTGCAATTACCGCAGACGGGCTTTCCCTCGTCGCACCGCGTGTGGCGTGCCTTGCACGTATCGCTACAGCAAGTGGTGATTAGTTGTGGCTGCTATCCTCAGCGGGCAGGGGCTGGCCCTCGTTGTCTAGCAAAGTACAAGAGAAGGCTAAAAAGTGCAGTAAATGAACGGGAGATGACCAGGCTACCAACCAGCCTTCAATAACAGTTCCGGTTAGTGCGCGAGGAATACACCAAAGTATGCATAGAAGGTAAAGAGCATGACTTACCAGTTTTGTTTCTTGGACCACCTCGGCGTCGTCGCTTTACAATAGTGGGAGTTGATGACTCCTTGGGTTGAATCGACGAATTACCCATTTCACAATGGACAGCTAGCAAGACCTTTTTGCAGCATTGATCGAGTAATAGTCAGAGAGACTGCGATAAGCCCTGTAGTCGTGCCTACGGCTGGTGGTGTGACGCCACAGGTACGAGCAACGCCACATGCGACTTGGATGAGATGTCCGTTCACGAGGCGAGGACACTTGACAGGAAAAGTCTCGTAAAAAGGACTCGTTACACGGAATACGGAACTAAGGTGGACGCGAACCGACGATGACGTGTTCTATCATTCCTGGTTGTTTTGTATAAAGCAAAGTTCTGCTGCAGAATCTTGGAAACACTTGCTCGTCAAAGAAAACGACTTTATTGTTCGAAGCTAAGGTAGAGCTAGGCTTCTCGTCTATGATAGCAACGGTTGGAGCCCCGAATTCTACCCGGTTACGCCTTACATGAGCTTCACGGTAGCATTCGTAGGTTGGCCATTGCAACATTCTCTCCCACCGCCATTGTTTTCAGAGTCTTCAGAGGCTGACCCTGAAGCCATCAAGGAGACGCAACGTTGGACTTCTTTGAAAAGAGGTTCTTTGCATTACGCGACTGAAAGTCTTGTTGGATTTCCGTCAGTGTTCGTCGCCTCGTCTCCGGCATGCCGAACCAGCAGAACACTGCCGTTGCAGCGGTGCAGCCGGCAAAAAGAAGGTAGGCGCCGCATCTTGTTTTTGAGAGCAGAATGGGCGTAACGAGAGCAACAAGAAAGCTTGTCAGCCAGTTGGCACCGTGGGCGATGCTAGTGGCAGTAGCCCGAGTTCTCTGCGGCTGGATTTCGGCGGCATAAATCTTCAAAACGATGCCCCAGGTGAGGCAATAAATGACAGTAAAGACGTAGATGGTGACGACAACAATCCAGCGTGCGGAACTGCTGGAGGATACCACATCACCGGCGTATAAGCCACCAAGGAGAAGCATACAGCCCGCCATCGCCAGGCCTCCAAAGATGGTGTTTGTGCGGCGTCCCCAGCGATCAGCCCATATTGTACCCGGGATCGTGACGGCGACAATGACTATAGCCAAAACGCCCGAGACGAGAAACGTGTCACCATTGACACCAATGCCAGCTTGCTGGAATAGAAGAGGAGCGTACTGTGCAACTACGAGTTAGGGAGCTGATAAGGGAGACGGGGAGGGAGGGTGCTTACGAAAAGAACACCGTCAATTCCAGAGAACTGCTGCATGCCCAACAGAAATACTGCCATGAAAAAGCGCGATCTCGTGTCGGGAGCAAGGACATCCATAACCTGCCATGTCAGATTAGCACATGCATCAAATTTTCGCTTGCGCCAGCTAGACATGATTAAAAGAAGTTCGACAGCAATGAATAACGCGTGAGGATAGCGAAAGTGAAGCAAGGGTACCTACATTGATGCCTTTTCTGACTACTGCAACTGGTGCGTCTGATGACGGCGCATCCTCTGGTAGAACATCCTCTGGTTCGTCTTGATCTGTATCCTGGATCTCTAGCGCAGCCCAAGCAGCGGCGATTGTCGACTTGCTATTCCCTCGGTCTGCCAGCCATCGCGGCGACGGTGGGAGCAGTACAATGGCCATTGCCGAAAAGGTCGTCGCGTATATCGCAAGGAGGACAAAGGGCAGCCGCCAACTCAAGTCCGATTCGATGCGTGCCGTTCCGTAGCTCGTAAAAAAGCCTCCGAGAAGACCAAAGCAGACAAAAAGTTGCGGCCCAGTCGTCAAGGCGCCGCGGTGTCGCGCGGGGGAGATTTCGCAAATATATCTATTGACATGATCTCGTCAGTGCGTTTCTCTCTTTGACGGACGAGATTGAAAGTGCTTTGATACTCACGCTAGCATGATTCCGTTGATGAAGCCTTCTCCAATACCGACTATCAGACGACCGGCGATGAACATGCCGAGGTGCACAGCTCCTGCTTCGAGCGCAGCACCAACCGCAAAGATGAGCCCGCCAATGGCGATGCCGGATGACCGCCCAAGACTGTCCGCGACATGGCCGGCGAGAAAGGAGGTGATGGACGCTGAAAGGAGAATGGAGGAAACGACGAGACCGTGCATGGCAGGACTGGGATGACCAAAGTGTCCAACATAGCTGTCCATGACTGTCACTGGGCCGATGATGCCCGTGTCGACGCCTTGCAGAAAGCCGCCGACAGAGCAAAGTAGACTGGCAAGAACATACTGAGACGGTCTGCGGAATATTTTGGAAATCTTGCCCATGGCCGGAAGACTGCTGCGAGATTGTTTGACGGCTGAGTTGGTTCCAGATGGCGCTGCGCGGTCTGCTCTTTATCAGTCGAGAAATGACCCACGCAGCAACGCTTTGTCTTGGGGTAAAAGCGGACGATTTGGTCAATTGCAGCCAACATGGTGGCCAAGAAGAGTATGGCCATAATGGAGTTGAAAATCAAGCACGCTGGAAGACGGACTGGCCGCCGCCGTTCTGCGTCTTCGTGTGTGCTAGCTGGTGGTGCTTCTCTACGAACAAGCTGCCATGGGAGACTTTGCCATGGATTGATCAGCATGATGCCGTAATTGCAGCTCTTCAAAACCCAAGTACCCATTTTTGTTTCTTGCATGTATGACCGAAACGAGAAATTATCTCGAGAAGACGCGTGAAACTACCGTTCGAGGCATGGAATTCCCTACAGGGCAATACATACGCGTCTACAATCACCGTGCTCCGAAGGAAGACAGCCTCGAGCATTAACACGGCTGATTATCGTATCCACCAGTCGTGATAATTATCATATTGTGCGACACCATGGTTCCAACGGGCCGACGAGCCGACGCCTGGCTGCGATGTTTGCAGAACTGGCCTGGACTCGTGGTAGTCGAGCCCGCTCCCGCTCCCGCCTCGGCCTTTTATAGATCCGGCGTCAAGAATGCCGGTCCGGTGAATAAGCAACGGTAGCTCCCGATCGTGGTGTCCCGAGACAAGGCTTGTTAAGCCAATCTGGCTGCCTTATAGATTGCACAGCGGCTAGACTGAGCTCGGTACGACACCTCGAAGAGATGTGCAAGTGGGATCACGCCAGTCTACGCTGCTTCTCTTTACGTGCTTATTAGCTGTGTGTACTAGGTGTGAGTGCGTTCTGAACCCTCGGGAGCCATCTAGTATTGTGCGACATGCTGCAGCTACACTCACTGATCAGCGACTATGCCTGTTCCTCGGTGCTCTGCTCTTAGTTGCACCTCTCCATGACCTCTGTGCTCCTGCAATAGCCTGGCCGAGAACATCCTCACACTACACGCGTGTATGCTAGCACAGTTGCAAGAGTATTTCCTACTTGGGATATATGGCCCACACACCGTGTAAAATGCTCTTCTCGGAATAGCGTCGCCAATGCTCGTTAGTCTTGACGGACGGGGCGTGTGACCGGCGGCACCCGCGTCCGTGCTGCTGGTAGATAATCCATCGTCAAATTCAAGCGGTATAGGGAAGTTGTTTTCAAACAGGAATTAAACCCTGGCAGGACAATTGTGCTCCGCGCATTGTATTGTGGTGCCGGCCCATGCAGAGAATGCTGGCCCAGATCGTGTGATTCATGTACAATGTAGTATTGACCCTCAAAACGGACCCAGGGGTGACTGAAATGAAATACGACCCAAAGAAAAAAGGGATCGCAAATTACCCGTGGGACAATAAGAAGCCCAGAGTCCAGGTATCTTGAGATTCCACGATCCGCAGACCGTAACGAGGCCTGTTCAAGATACTACCGTGAACGACTGACTGGAGTGGGCTGTCCCCAGCACACACAAAAACCCGTTGGATATAAAGGAAAAGTCAATTGATATCCTCGATTTAATTTTATAGCTGGTTCACTACAGCAGGTGTACTTTTGCCGCCGTCGCCATCACCCCAGACAAGGTGCTGCTCACACCACAGACCCTTGCATAGAAGGGCGCGCCATGTTGGCATACATATTTGTTGCCTTTGCAGCAGTCTGCTTATTGAAACTGCTGCGACCTATTGTTCTGCATCTCTATGATGCAAAGGGTTTCCGCAAATACCCCTACCAAAACATTCTCTCTGGCATCTCACCGTTGGCCTATGGCTGGGAGGTGGGGAGACCACATCGTCTCTTCCATACACGGCGACTGCATGACCAGCTCGTAGAAAGCCCCATTGTCCGCATAGGTCCCAACTGGCTCTCCTTTGGACGTGCCGGCGCCGTCCGGGATATCTACGGTTTCAACTCGCCATGCAGAAAAGGCGGGATCTATACTGCGTTGAAGTCGGACGAAGGAGAGAGCCTCATCCTGTCCGCCAGCAAGACTGCACATGCTGGTCGTCGAAGAATGCTGGCCGCTTCCTATGCCGCTGGCAATATCGAGCTGTGGGAGCTGAGGCTTGCTCAGAGCACCACGACTCTCGTGTCGAAGCTCGATGCCATGTGCACTGCGCCACCAGACCCGAGCACAGACAGTATTCCGAAAGAGGAGCTGAATTTTGATGCGAGCCGGTGGTCTATGCTGTATGCCTTTGAGTGCGCCATCAAAATCGGCGTGAGTAAAGACGTGGCGTTCCTGGCCCAGGGCTCAGACATGGCAAACGTGGCACGCCTAGATGGTGGCGCGACAAAGGCTCCCATCATCAAATGCGTGCATGGCAGCTTGCGAGCCACCTTTACACTAGCATGGAATACGGAACACTTTTCCTGGTTGAAGAGACTTGCCTCTATAGTATCGCCCTGGTACGCGCAGCACCGGCGCAACGCTGGTATTTGGTCTGCCTTTATCGACCAAATAACGCTGGAGCGCGTGGAACGGGGCAACGGGGGGAAAGACTTGGAAGATTTGATGCAGCCAATGATCAGAGACAGCAGAGAAGGCACGGTCGACATCAGTGATGCAGACAGAATTGCCGAGGTGCGCCAGATGGGTAAGTTTTCATCTTTTGCACTTGTCCGCTTTGCCGTGAAGCGGACATGACTAACCTTTCGAATAGTAAATGGAGGTGGAGATAAATCCGGGATATCTCTAGTCAATACTCTGTATCACCTTTTGAAAAATCCAGATACTCTGGCGAAGCTTCGAACCGAGCTTGACCGCTCACTAGCTAGGGAAGATACGATGGCGCCGTGGTCCAAAGTCAAGAAGATGGCATATCTACGGGCATGCATCCACGAGTCCATGCGCTTGTCTCCTCCTATGGCCGCAGATCTCGTCCGTGTCACGCCTCCGGATCGCGCCTATGTTATTGCCGGCGAGGTCATCCCCCCAAGCACAAACGTCAGCATCTCGGCGTACACGGCGCACCGCGACCCGAGCATCTTCACGGACCCCGAAGCCTTCAAGCCCGAACGGTGGCTGACAACTGACGAGAGCCAGCTGAGGCAGATGCGCGCCGTCTACATTCCCTTTAGCACC
The DNA here is from genome assembly GCA_030783385.1 of Akanthomyces dipterigenus. Lineage (NCBI taxonomy): Eukaryota > Fungi > Ascomycota > Sordariomycetes > Hypocreales > Cordycipitaceae > Akanthomyces > Akanthomyces dipterigenus. The sequence continues at coordinate 13,467 of JARJRE010000430.1, read as the reverse complement.
GGCGCCCGGGCTTGTATTGGTCGAAACGTGGCTCTCTTGATGCAGCTGGTATTCATCGGCACTATTGTTCATCGCTACAACTTCGCCTTGCCGAACACGGGCTGGAAACTGCAGTGGGAGGAATATTTCAGCCTTTGGCCCAAAGAGCTGCCTCTCAAGATTTGGCGACGACCGGTTGACAGCTCGCGATGAGGTACAATAGGACCAAGACTATGCGAGAAGAAGGATAATTTGTGATGTTGGAAAGAATTGATAATGGCTGTTGCAACTTGCAGTCTATACCGACTGAGCACATATGACATTTTCAATTTTTTTTGTTGTAGTTATGTAATAAATCACGATTACTTCTTGCTCGACGTACTTAAGAAGACAAATAGCCTGCATCTTGAAGGGCATTCTATTCTGACTTGGGTATTCCATCCCCGCTCTCTATTCTTCTGTTCTTGTTTTCCAAATAGGAAATAAATATCTCACGATTTTCTTGATTATTATTTTCCGTTTCATCGCGCAGATCCGGAGACTTTCAAAATATTAATCAAGGTCCAGTGAGTGGTCAGTTGATACTAACGTTCCACGCACTGGCATGAGGGTACCTAGCACGGCCGCGGTAGGCGCCCAAATTTGCCTAGGTAGATACCTACGCGGGTGAGGGGTGTTTTCTGATATGCCTCGGGTAGCATTTCTAAATATCATGTATATTTTTCCGCCATATTAGTGCCATTTATAGTTTCTAATATATTATAAAAGGGCTTCAACATTTTATAAACGCCTCTATATCTCGCCAATATGGCAAAGAAATATGTGCAAAGGTAGCAACTCATTCTACGGATAAGCATGTCAGAAAACATGCGCCGCTAGGTACCTACCTACCAAGCCTACTAACCTAGGTAGGTACTAAGGTACCTACCTAGGCGGAGGGGCCTGTTTTTGGACAGGGCTAAATTACAGTGTAGGCTTTAACATGTATCCCTCCCGTCTAGTCAGCCTGTCACGGTACCTAGCCGTCTCAGAAAACATCTATGTTTTTTTTACAACGTGTTAGGTGCCCTAACAGGCTGACTAGACGGGAGGGATACATGTTAAAACCTGCATTGTAATTTAGCCATGTCCAAAAATACCCCCCTCGCGCGTAGGTAGGTACCTCCTAGGCGGCTTTTAAGGCTCTGCCACTTTAATTTAGGGGCTTGTGCACTGTATTTGGCCACCGCGGGGTTCTCCACTGCTAGCCCAAGGCACCAGGGGTAAACTTGGGCGGGAGCAAAGCAGCACAGCTGAGCAGCTCCAGGTGGGGCAACTTGTCCGTCCAGACGCGACGCCAGCTCCAGCTCCAACCGCCCATCGATACATTCGCTACCCAACCAACGACCGTCGTAAGCAACCTCTTTGCGCGCCGAGATACTACAAGAATCTAGCGAGACTACTCACACGCTCTCATCCTACTCCTCATCTGAACCCTAGTGTCTTGTACGTGTGACCGCCAATCAGAAATCCAGGGGCAAGGCCACCTCGCGACAATGCAAACGAGCAAGCGACGCTGATACAATCCAACGTGGGCGACATAGGTTTTGCAACGAAGCAAATACGGAACAAGTCTTATTAGCAAGTAAACATGGCGGACAAGGAAGCATACATGGCGGACAAGAGCCCCGAAACCCCTCTTGCCAGGGAGAAGCTTGAAGGTAGGGTCCCCGTTGCCTGCGCTGCCTCGGCACACCGCAAAACGATCATGGCTCGACGGCTAACCGCTCCGCACTAGCCCAGATCAAGTCCGCGGACATGGTAAGGACTGATGATTTGCCGAATTTGCCGTGAGGAATCGTGGGTGGCTAACCGGGCATCGTCACCAGACGGAGGATATGCAACAAGAGTCCATCGAAGTTGGTATGATGGGCCGACCAGGCCATGACATTCGTATGCGATGTAACGGTGCTAACATCCATTACAGCGCAAGAAGCCATGACAAAGTTTACCATTGAAAAGGTATACCCAGCGCAGCACAGCACCCTGCATACGTATCAGAGACATATTTTGCTAACAGTTGGACAACAGGACATCGCACAGCACATCAAGCGCACGGTCAGTAATCCGCAACCCCGAAAGTCTATACGAATACAGAATGGGCGCCGTTCCGTCCCGGAGATCAATACTCTAACACGACTTTGGACGTACAGTTTGATGAGCGCAAGGGGCCTACCTGGCACTGCATTGTCGGCCGCAACTTTGGTAGCTTCGTGACCCACGGTACGCCCTTGATTCGAACAACCACATGTGGTTTCGGTCCAGAACTGATCAGCGCCACAGAAACCAAGCACTTCATCTACTTCTACCTCGGCCACTGCGCCATTCTCCTATTCAAGACTCAGTAAAGCTGAAAAGACGACTACGGACGGCTACTTGGAGGACTTGCTTATTAGCGAAATCGGAACGGCGCATGAATGCGGCACGCATGACGACAAATAAAGACACAAAAATGAATAAATCTGGTTAATCGGCGTCGGCCATCATGTTTCAGCTGTACAACTAATGCATGCAGCAATGTGTACCCAGCCACACACACTCCGAACCCCGCTCAACATTTCCCGATCTACCGCCAATTTCAAGCTCCGATTCGCCGATGAAGTCATTTCCAGATGCTTATCTAGATTTGATTGAGCTAGCTCTACCAATAGTCCCATGTACAAGCTGCCTTTTATTGATATCAGCGCGTGATAAGACTGTGGGGGGTAACGTTCGGTCGTTTTACCAGGCCGATGTGCATGACGCTTGTTTCGGAAGACATGGAAGCTGCATGCTGCGTGATACATAAATATCTACATCATCGCTGCCCTTTTCATGTAAACTACAAGTCATTTTTTTTCCCTCTTTTGCACACCTCCAAGGCGCAGTCTTCTGCTGAACTCGACAGCATGAACTATTTGATGGCATTCGGGGCCGGTCTGGCTCTGCACGTCCTCATCTTTAGCCGCGGCGAATGGGACGGACATGCAAGAGACATCATTGTAGGGACCGTGCTGCTCAATCTGGGATTCGCTGCCACTCTTCACGCCACGTCCTTTGCGGATGACTGGCGGGCGTCTCTCTGGGCTTCCACGACTCTTGAGCTCGCCGCCGCCTCTGGCTTGTTCACGAGCCTGCTCTTGTACAGGGCTTTCTTTCACGTCTTGTGCAGGTTCCCCGGTCCCTTTGCGGCGAGGCTCTCCAATCTGCACCTTCTCAACCTTTCGCGGCGTTATCGGCTGTACAAGGAATTGCACGAGCTCCACGCGCAATATGGCGATGTTGTGCGGTTAGGTATGTCTTTGGCCACGGCGATGTAGTACATGTACGCTGAACGCTAATTCCAATGGACCAGGACCGTCGACGCTCTCTGTAGGCAAGCTAGAGGCTGTGCAGGCTATCCACGGCCCAAAATCCAAATGTCGCAAGGGTCCCTGGTATGAATACTCCAGGCCGTTGTCATCTGTACACACAAGCAGAGATCCAGCGGTACACTCGCAACGACGAGCGCCTTGGGAGCGTGGACTCAATTCAGCAGGTAATGGCGGAATTCCTTTGTCCTTTGTCAATTTCGTTGTATCCATGAAGCTAATGAGGTGAAAAGCACTTCGAGACTACAAGCCAATTGTTGCGCAGACTACGCAGAACCTCCTAGACAGGATCAATTCCAGTCAAGGCCAAGTCTTCAATGCCAGCAGATGGTTCAACATGTTTAGTGTCGAGGTCATGGGCTGGATGGCGTTTGACATGCCTACTAATTTGCTGGCTACCGGGAAGGACACTTATTTGATGGAGCTCATCCTAAAGACCGAGCCCCTCTTTGCGACTGTTGTACACGTTTCGTGGCTCTTTGTCTTGATGAAGCAGATTCCTTTTCTCGGTAGAGTGTTTGACGTTTTCCGGAAGTGGCTACGTGTGCAGCTTGAGGCGCAGCTGGTAAAGTCATGGAATCCCTGGTCTTCTCAGTGGCGTACTAACCGAGTCAACAGAACAAGCCGTCTGGCTCCTCGCGCAACCTCTTCTCCTCCATCTTGGAAGACTATCCGTCCCCCGAGGAGCTGACTGAGAAGCAGCGTCTGGGACTCGAAGGCGACATGTTCCTGATTGTGATTGCGGGAAGGTACGTTGGAGGGATGCATGCTGGACCGCCATTCTGTATTCTTTTTAACCAGAAAGCAGCGAGACTGTCGCCGTGAGCTTGCAGACGCTGTTCTACGAGTTGTCCATCCACCAAGATGTCCAAAAGAAGCTCCAGCAAGAGATTGACGAGTATTTTGCCGAGCACGACGAGGCCGACCCGGTGCAGCTCGCCAAGCTGGGCCATCTCCAAGCCTGCATCAACGAAACTCTGCGACTCTGGCCCCCGGTCCCGTCTGGTGCGCAGCGCATCACGCCTCCAGAAGGACTGCAGGTGGGGGATGCTTTTATTCCAGGCAATACTATTGTGCAGGTGCCCACGTATCACATGCACCGCCGTAAGTGAAACTGATGACGAGAGTAGGCGGCCTCCCCATGCTGTGCCGTACGCTGACATGAATACAGACGAAAAGGCATTTCCCAAGCCGGACCAGTTTATTCCTGAGCGCTGGACAACGAGACCGGAGCTCATTGTTGATCGATCTGTTTATTATCCTTTTTCCGCTGGTACGTCGCCCGTATTCCCGTGCTGCGCATCGCCCCTGGTAGTCATTGCACAATACTGACTGTACATTGTGCAGGAAAATACTCTTGTGTCGGGAAGCAGCTTGCGCTGGTTGAGCTGCGCCAGGTGGCCGTCGAGGTGCTAAGGCACTACACGGTTGAGCTGGCCCCCGGATTCACGAGCAAGGACTTTGAGGCTGGTCTTCGGGACCACTTTAGCCTGCAATCGAAGAGCCTGGATCTTGTCTTCACAGCAAGATGAATTCGTGCCAGCAGGCGGGCGAACTGAGTCCGTGAGGAACTGAGGGCCGAGCCACACGTCCAAAATCGACACGGACGCTCGCTAGAGGACCAAACTACGACTTGCCGTGACCGCCGTGAATCATAATGGCAAGCATCAAGTACGCCAAGGTATAGTTGTCTTTTCCTTGACCAGAATTTAGTTTCAAGCTAGAAATCAAACCGTAGTGTTTTGTTGATTGAATGACTTTGGCCGAATATATTAGTCGTGAAACAGTAAAGGTCCCAGTAAACTTGGACATTATACCGTTCACCAATGGCATAAGGCACCCACCCTACCACGTCACCAACCTTGTTGATACTGCCTCGGCTGTGTAGGAGTGAAAAGTGTATCCAGCATGAAGGGGTTCGGCTTCGAATTTGTACGGGCCATCAGCCCCTTGGCCGTCAATCGCTTGGAGCGCGGGAATGGCTCTGTTTGAGTGTCTCCACGAGGGTCGATATTGGGGTACAGTGAGAAGATGGCAATGTAGCGGCGAGCTACCGTGGCATCTTGGTGACTCGGGGTACGAAAAGTAGTCGATTTGTCGCTCAACTCATTGCTGTTGATCTTGGGTTTGGACTCTGGGGTGTCTAGCAGTGGGAGGCTTTTGTTGTAGTGTTCTTGCCAAGACCAATGTCACTCGTCTGTTTGGGGGGGACAAGGGCTGTACACTGTCTACCAAACGATGTGAACTGACAGATGTTCAAGGCGGGAGAAGGAAGGGACCGGGCCTGAGCCGTTGCGCATCGATACTTGTAGTCCTTGGTCCGCAGCACGGGAGCCGCTATATTGAAGTTGGAATGACGTGAGGGGTCGTCCCTCGGCAAGCTTCATGACAAGGTCGGGAGATGTCATTGCCTGGAAAGTACATGAATAACTGACGCGTCAGACGTAAAGTGCGCTGGCTGCTGCAACGCCCGCCGATCAGCAATACTTGTCTCTCAAAGGATGTCGTGGGGTTCTGCAGAGCTGGCTGTAGGGAGGGGGTGCAAGGCTGCTGCGATGGCAACGTTTTTTTTTTTCGCGTTTGGCACAGTGCGTCCATCATCCCAGTCGTAGGACAGGTCCAAGATTGGCCACAAGAAGACATTGCCCGGGCTGCTACTCGGTATTCTTGCACACGTGAGAGCAGGGACGGAGGTTATTCTCTAAAGCTGTGTGTGCCTGGTTCAGTGGTTCGTGACGATTTGGCAAACAGCGATCAACAGCACGCGATGCCCTCGAGATATATCCGTCGAAAAAGAAAGCTGCTCACCTCCCTAGACCGTCTTTGGCCGCTGATGCTTTTACACGTTTTCTTTCTTCTCTTCTTCTCTTCTTCTTCGTAGCATCGCACCGCACCACCCTGGACGCACCTGTCGCAGCAGGGGTGGCCAATGAGATCAGCCGCGTCTTTCCAGCTCTAGGCAGCATGGTACTGCAAATGCGGCCTTTGGACGCCTAGCGAGCCTCGTCGCATAACCCGGTACTTGGCCGAATGCAGCGGCAGCCGCAACATCAAGCACACAGAGAGAGTCTGACGGTCACTTTGTCAGCCACCTTTTCTGCAACGCCAAGAACCGGCACATGACCCCAGTGGTTGCATGCAGCCCATCGCGTACAATGGATTGCCGATGAAGCATTCGGCAACCCAAGCACTCAAGCAAGATGAGTTTGTGGTCGAGAGCAGCGCGGCCACTGTGCTCTTCAGGTCGCATTTCGCACCGGAACATCAGCGACTGTCGGGCGTTTGTCCCCAAGAGGATCAGACGGTGCTCCGACTGCTGCAGGGTCGGAACTAGAAGCGACTACAAGGTCGAAGAGGCACCTTGTCGTCAAATCCTAGAGGTTGGGCTCGCAGCCTGGGCAGGGTTGGCCCCTTGTTCGAGACGTGCCGCTCTTCCGCGCCACCAATGCCACGGGGCCAATATCTTGCATCGTATCTTTGGGACAGCCCCATGCTGCCAGCCTGCCACGCAGCCTGACCAACCTCTCTGTCTGACGTTTTGGGGCAGCGGCCTCGCAATAACGGGCGGATCCCTTTTCTGGGTCTTGCTGGGGTAGGTAGGCCCTTGAGATTTTTTCTTCGTGCCAAGAGTCATGGGCGGGAAAACAGGCTGCAGCCTTTTACACTGTGCACAAGACAGAGACGACGGTAAAATGTAGCAAACTCAACTAGCCCAGCTCAGCAAGCAGAGGTCGGCTATCAAGAAAAGCAGCCGAAAGCTCTTTTCTTGATCCTTGTGTCTGGCCAAGGACCCTCACACGCCTTCCCCCGGTCATCGGCGGTCTGCTTCGGCTCCGTCCACCGAATCGGAAGCAGCCCGGGGTCTGGATGTGATGAGACGCACAAATCACTCAATGGCAGCGGGGGCGTGGCGTGCCACTTGCAACGTCCGGGGGGGCTCCTTCAGCCGGCCGCTTATCCCCATGGCCGATCCAGCCGAACCCTTCCAGCAGCCCGTCGGCCAACGCTCCGCCGGCTTGTCTTGTCTTGGACCCAGCCGTGTCGGCGGCCAGGTAAATGGACTATGGGCATCTCGATATCATAAGCAGTCGGGACCTCCCCCGCTGGTCAGAAATCGGCACCAGCACAGCAACGTCACGACCAGGCTCCTCGTACAGTCCTGCACGTCTCGCGGCACTTGCAGCTCAGCTCTTGTCAGCGCACATGAGTCCAAACATTGGGAAGTGAGCGGAGAAGGCTCACAAGAATGGACAGAACGCGCAGTTCTTGAACGGCTTCGACATGAGCGGGCGCATAGAGACTGCCATCCCCACCCTCGTACAGAAATAGGAACTCGGCCCGTGTGGCTGAGCCTGTTAGTTCGACGCATCTGCAGGCTTTGTCCACGCACACGGATATTATTACTGGTGGCAGCACCCTGACGTCTAAATTAGACGACATCAACTGCACCTTGATGGTTCATTCCACTGAAAAACAAAAAAAAATCTGCATGCCCAATCGAAGCCGGTAGGGGAACCTTCTTTATTGGCTTGGCAGGCAGGCTTCCAGAATGCAGGCCGCTTTGTTTAAGAATGTCCGAGGCGGGAGACGTACATTGGAACAAAACGTAGAGCACATCTCTCGCGAGCGTTTCTTACTCCAGCCAATCTTTTCCCACTTTCTTCCTCTCTCGGTGCCTCCAAAGAGTGCCAATTCTTCATCATCATGGATGTCGACAAGGAGCCGGTCAGCACCCGACGGTGGTACCAATGGCACGAGCCAGATGCGACAAAAGAAGACAAATGGTTAATCTTTAAGCTCGACATGAACATTCTCACATATCTCTGCCTCGTGCGTCTTTTTTTTCTTCTTCTTCCTTTTTCTTGTACCGACGCAGCCTCACGCACCCGCTGCTGGTGGCGCCATAACTTTCTGCTAACCAAACCATCCCCGACTTGTTAGACCTTTTTCGTCAAGTATCTAGATCAAACAAACGTCACCAATGCATGGGTCTCCGGGATGAAAGAAGACTTGCATCTGGGTGAGTAGCCTCAGACGCCGCCCCCTTTTGGCAACCACAGGGAGAGGGGCTGGGGTCTGGAACACGGGAAAGCCTCATACTGACCGAATTCGTGCTCAAGAGAGGAATGAACTAAACTGGATGACGACTTGGTTCAATATCGGCGTCATCATCGGTGCGCCGGCTTCCACGCTGGCACTTACACAGATCAACCCCCGGTGGTGGCTCCCGAGCTGCACGGCTGTCTGGTCGCTGCTCGTGCTTTTCATGTACAAGGCGACTGCTGCCAAGACGATTTATATTCTGAGGTGAGGCCTTGTGGATTATTTCTGACAGGATCCTGCATGGAAATATCAGTTGAAGGAGCCTGGTGCTGACGACGAGACAAGATTCTTCTGCGGCATGGCCGAGTCGGGAGTCTTGCCCGGGGCCTGGTACATTGTGCGTCTTTCTTTGTTTTCGTGCCCTTTATACGTGCCTGCGACACTACCGACCCAATTCTGACTCTTTGTTTAGATTGGCAGCTGGTATACAAAGTCGGAAATCGGTCGCCGGACCAGCTTGTTCTACTTCTCCGCCACTGGCGGCCAAATGCTCTCGGGCCTTATCCAAGGTGGAATGTGAGTAGTACCCATACTGCTGGTCAGTTTCTTGTCGACCGGGTCACTAAACAACCTCTTTTCCCGCACATAGCTATCGCAGCTTAAAAGGTCATCTGGGGCTTGCCTCGTGGCGGTGGCTTTTCATCATCGACTTCCTCATTAGCATGCCCATTGCGCTGATGGGACTCTGCGTATGCCCAGGTTAGCAATAAGCCTCCGCCGCTCTGCAAAGCTTTGATTGGTGAATGCAGACAGTGGATAGGAAACAATAAATGAAAAAAAAAAAAAGCTGACGAGATGCAGACGAACCCAAAGCGAAGCGCATATGGTGGATGTCGGAGAAAGAGCGACAGCGATGCATCGAACGCATCAAGGAAGACAATCGTGACCCCGAGCCGTTTTCCTGGAATCTGGAACTTGTCAAGAATGTTTTCAAGTCTTGGCAGCTGTATGCCTTTTGCATCGCCTGGGGGTATGTCAAACCGGATCGTGTTATTCGCGGCACCCTCGTGAAAAGGGCTCGCAAGGGAACCAGAAAGAAAGACCAAGCTGACCAGAAGCCGACAGGACTTTGGAACTCACCTGTGGTGTCAATCTGCAACGATGGATGAGCTTGTGGCTTTCCAAGGTCAAGGTAGACGGGCACCTAAAGTACAGTGTGCCAGAAGTCAATTGGCTGCCGGCTGGTATTGGCGCCGCGGTGAGTGAACAAAATCTTTGGCCGTCCCATCATTGATGCAACTCGTATTTCAATACAACCGGAGGGGCCAGTCCATTCAATCATGAAAGCCTTTAACTGACAAGGGAATCTACTCTCTGCAGCAACTAGGGTGGATGATTCTCGCGTCCTGGACGTCCGACTATTACCGAAACCCGTCCATGGTCATTGCCGTCCTGGGCCTGGTGCAGCTCTTTTGCTACATTGTCTTTGCCGTCTGGCCCAGCGACAACGACTTCATCATGGCGGCCTTTTACATCTGCGGTGCCTACGGCGCCATCGGCCCGCTCATCGGCTCCTGGCTCAACTCGTCCTGCGGCGGCGACAGGGCCCTGCGCGCCTTTACCTCGGGGCTGACGTCCTCGGTAGGATTGTAAGTTTAAAGAAGGAAAAGGAAAACAAAGAACCCCCAGCCAAAGGACCACCCGTTCGTTACTTTCACAAACCATGCTCCGACCTGGAATGTAAAAATTTGCAACACTAACAACCCGTTCGCCTGATAGTGGTCTCGGCACAGCAGCGCAGCAAACCATGTTTCCCGTCTCGCAGTCGCCCAAATTTCGACAAACGCACGGCTTCATCTTTGCCATTGTGTGGATCGTCTTTGCCGCCGTCGTGTGGTGCGGCATCGCCATGCCCATCATGGAGCGGCGCCTCCCGCTGCGGCGCCCGGCGACACGTACGGATCTCGAGGAGGAGCAGCATTCGAGCGCAAAGCCCATCTCCCCATAGGAGCCCCTGTCTCGCTCACACGGCTTAGCCATGGGAAAGAGGGACGAGGGGGGGGGGGAATTGCTAAAGAGGATGTAGAGGTCTCTGGAAGAGAGATGCTCCGTGTGAGGTTTTGAGGAATCGAGTCTCTGTGCGGGGTTGCTCAGATTGCCAGAAAAGAAGAAACCTTTTGTCGATTCTAATGCAAAGCTGCTATAAACTTCCAGATGAAGACTGAATGGGGCCTTTATCATGTGCTTAGCAGATTGTGCCAGGATATCATGACCATGACCCTGGTGCTGTTTCCAGCGCCGTCAGTGCCAAAGAATTGCTATCTTTGCTGCTTGCAAAACCTGACCAGTAATTTGCAGGCACATACTGGTACATCGGGCCATGATACTGATCTCGAGTCCTTTTTGGCATGGAGCCCCTGTCTCGCGTTTTCGAATTCATGAGTTTGGGTCCGACTTTGTAACGCGTACAAAGGGCCCAACTCAGCCAACCTGCTACAGGTGTTTAAAAACACGGCCAAAAAAAATCGGGGATTAAAGGCTCAAAGTTTATAAAGTACGGTAGCAGCGTGATTAGATACGAGCCCTCAAAAGTTCACCCTGAGGCGCCGTGTCCTCTGAGCAGGTCCGGCGCGCTCGTGATGGGGAGTTTGGGCGCGCAACACTCTGTCCTTTGCAACCTCGCCCGCGAGGAAGAGACTCTATCACGATCCCGTCGCGTCCACTGCACAAGACGTATACTCCTTCGTATGCTCTATCACGATCCTGCCGCGTTCACTGCACAAGACGTACACTCACCTCTTCTCCCGGCTGGATCAAGGGGCAAGTCGCCAACAGTGTCGTCGCAACGAGCTCTTGCCGCGGCCCTGACGTGCGAGAACCTGGCAGCCCAGAGAATTACTACGTCCTTTTTTTTTTGGCTCCGAAGTTTGAAACCCGCAGTCCCGGCAGATGTCAGCGATAGACGTGCAAAAGCTCCTGCTATGCACCGCGCAACTACCGCATCTCGGCTCTTGGACTACAATTCCTTTTTGCTTCGCTTCCATTCTCACATCAATTCATCGTCCCCGGGAGCTGACAATACGCCCAGTCTACAGACGCAACGGCAGCATAGCATATACAGCCCCCTTCCGGATCTGTATTGGGCAGGTTTCAGTGAGCAATCCGGGGCGTGGCCCTCTCTGCAGTCACGCCGGCATACGATTCAAATATCACCCATATCGAGCTTGTGGTTTATACTTTGGTAGGAGCGAGCTACACGTGCCATTCCTCGGCCCCGGGTTTGTGCAAATCCTCGAGAGAAAAGAGAGCGTTGCATGGGCCGAGTTACATCGGCCAAAAAGCAAGAAACGCCGTCTTCACTCATCAATACCTTTCAAAAAACTCAAAAAAGAAAAATTGAGAGACAGACACGGTGCTTCGCGCAAACAGGTCCGCCAACAGCAGGTACACGATTGACAATACCTTTTACTTGCTGCCTTGTTTTCAGCTGGATACATAGAAAGGCGTTCTTTTAAAATGACTTTCGAAAACCTCAAGCCACAATGCGCAACCCCGCGCCATCACTTGCTACATGCCCTTTGGAGGACCTCCACAGGAGAAGCAGCTTCCCACAAGAGTTTGGCGCCGGCACTCTCTTTTCCAAAGAAAATGTGGCGCCCCCGGCCCTCCGCCCAAAACATCCTGCAGAAACAAATCAACTCCATCTTCACGGTGTAGAGTCGTATTTGGGGTAGCGTGCTGCTTCTTCAGTGGCTGACAAGACTTGGGGCTAGCTAGCTTGTCGGGGGTGAGACATTGGTTGCATAAGCCTCAGCGGCAACGACCAGAAAAACCGACAGAATTGTTCTGCGTATCCCATGGTACTTGGGCAGGTTGGACGGTACTCGAGTAATCCTGTTATTAGCGTGGCAAGGGCTCGAAAGCTCTGGATCTGGCAACCGGGTGGAGGCAATGGTAACTCCGCTTCATATTATTGCCTCGCGGGGCCGTAGACTGACATTCCATCGTCTCTTCCCAGAAAGCGAGTGATGGATCTAACAATGAGGGAAAAGATCAGCGAAAGGACCAGGCATTTGTGGTGGAGATGCCGTTCATGATGAGCTTGGTGTGGCCTGCCGGCGCTACTTAGCGAACAGTTGAGCTACTCGATGCAGCCAAGTGTACTCTGTAGTTGGGTCTCGTTGCACGGTTGATGCATTCATCGGCAAACCGCAGTCACGGATTTCTCTCTTGTCTTTTATCGCCGTGTCTGAGCTGGCTTCTCCGAGATGGACACAAGTAGCACTGGTGCGCTGGTCCCTCCCGTCGTTTCATGGTTCCTGCGCTTCCGCAAGTCCGCTCACTGCCCGCTTTCCTGCAGCCATTCCGAGCATGTGCTGACGACCAAGCAAGGCTGGTCGCTCGGCGGTTTGCGGGTGCTGCCAGCTCCTCCATTGGCAACGCCACAACTGGGTAGTTAGCTGGGGTCGGCGGCAAGTATTTGCATCCACATGCCACAATTGTGAAGGATGGTCTTTCCTTGTGGGAGCTGCGTACAGTATCGTCAAAGACAAACGCCGCTTTGAGCAACGAATGGCTGGCCAAGATGCTGTGCTACGTACCACCACAGGCACATAAGCGATACGCCAAACATTGGACGGCAATTCGCGGGCCCCAGACACGGCATACTTGATGCTGCACGAGAGACTGCCCGATTCTGCATGCACAAGTAGCGCAGCAAAACGATAGCGTAGGCCCAGGCGCTTGTATACGCTGTTGCGGATCAGGCTGTACGGTTTGACGTGGTTGGGTTCGGCGCAAAGCAGTAAGACCGCCCCCAACACGGCTCCCTCGCATCCTTCGCTGAAGCGTCAGAAGATGCGTCAGGATATTTGGGCCGCTGTACCAAGGTTTGCTGAGCTTTTATAGCGGCCGCCAACGAATGTGGTAGACCAAGACGTTGCCACTAATAAGCAAGCCCGCCCGCCCGCCCGCCCGCACTCAGTGCAGGTTCAGGAAATCCGAGCGCCGATGGCGGCCGTCATCAGACTGCCCGGTAGAGCGAGCGTCGTCAAGT
>JARJRE010000429.1:0-17063 GCA_030783385.1 Akanthomyces dipterigenus | reverse complement strand
AACTACCTCAATCTATGACTAATAACTGCCCTACGTGACAAAAGCGCAGTTGCCCTTGCTTTGTCGCGCATTGCCTACGATAATGCAGCATCATCGGTCATGCTAACCACATCCTAGTCGCATCGTCGCAGCGTGTCTGCCTGCTTATCTTGGCCAACATCAACTGCCGACTTGGCCCCAACCCAGGAGCCTTCATGCAGGGAGCCACAATGTCAGAAGGGATAACCGGCGCAGTATTAGGATGCGTCGCTACTAATTTAGGCTCAAGATTGAGTGCTAGCTATCACGTCATGATTCCTTCAAAACAGTCTTGCCTAGGAAGCCAAATTATTGGACATTGCACTGACCAGCTCTCGCACTAATAAAACTCAGTTGCAGTTGGTTCTAGAAACTAAAACTAGATACCAAAGAATTCGAGTCAAGTCTATTTTTATACACAACGTCGCGTGGCCTAGGGTCGCAATCTCGGAGGTTTTTGTAGATTCATCTTATAAACATTAGGTGGGCTATTTATATAGCGCTAACCTATAAAAGCAGGTGATTTTAGTTTCAACAAGACACATTTCAAATTTCGTAAAACGTATCCCTTTGACTGTCATAAAGCAGCAAGCAGGTCATGAGATGACTTGTTTCGACAGATGGATGCACCCGCCAGAGGCCCCTCGGCGCCACACGTCATAATCATTGCGACGGTTATCTATGTCATGGTAGTGGCTCTCATCGTTGGCAGCTGCGTGTTCTGTGTCTGCCAGACTCGAACATCGAAGTGCCAAGAGCAGCATCAGCAGTTGGACACACTAAAGATTCGGAAGCCAATAAAGAGCCAGAAAAGAGGGAGATTATCGACAAGTAAATCTGGAGAGGGTCTCTTTACTCAACCTTGGTTCCTGTTGCTGAGAGACAGAATTTACACATGACAAATTGATAAGTTAGATGATAAATTCAGTACGCTGGTATCCTTTCTGTTCGCTCATGTAGGGATAAAGTGCTTGGAATCCTCCTGTTGTTGAGCAAATGACTGCGAAAACGCAGCGAGCCCTGCGACAATCCCGACAGCCATGACCAAAATAGAGATGATGGACCAAATGACGCCCCAGCACTGCGACGAGCCGCCATATCGCTTCGCAAAGACGCTAGCATCCGACGAGTTGACTTTGCGCATAATCAAATCGTCGCAAATGTCCCACACGCTGTAGAGCGAGGACATGACACCGATGAAGAGCACGACAAACCGCAGTGCTTCGGCGTGCTTGATGAACCAGCATGCAATCAGGAGAGCGACAGCAAGCAGCACGGTCAAGACTGTCAGCCAGTCCCGCTTTCCCCACCACAGCGTCAAGAGGAAGCAGACGCCGAGCACAATGCTGGCGATCTTGGACGCGACAATATTGAAGCCGCAAAAGGTGAGGAGCGCGCCGATAATGGACGACCCCAGGTAGCCGGCGGGGAGCGTGATGGCGCTGATGCCGCCGACCATCTTGGTGACACCGCCTTCGTTGGGGTCGAGGCTGATGGACTTGACGCGGCCACCCGTGCAGACCGCGGTGATGGCGTGGCCAAACTCGTGAAAGGCAATGACGAGCATCTGCCAAAGAAGGATTTGGTTAGTGCTGGTTGCTTATCTGCTAGCCTTACCAAACGGGCACGCCGGGATACATCGGTCGGCCTACGCACCTTGAATGGCCAGAGAATGTTTTTAATGTAGGGAACATTCCATAGAATCGCAATGACGACGACGTAGGCCGCAATGACGCCGAGCGTCACTTGTTGTGTGTGGTTGGGGTGCTGCAGGTTGCGGCTGACGAGCCCAGCGTGCTGTGCTTGCTGATGCCACTCCAGTTTGACGTTGCTGGAAAGATCCGTAGACAGCGGCGCTGCGAACGCCAGCAAACGCGGAGCCATGCTGACAGCGCCTTTGAACCGAGAACTCCCTGGCAAGTAGCGTCTATTTGAAAGTAGCTGCAAATAGTGGTGGTTGTTTGCAGTTTGCAGCAAGCGGGGGACGGGTTAAAAACGCGCCCAAGTGTAGAGTGCAAAAGTCGCGAGATGCACAGTACTGTCGAGGAGAAGAAAGGGATCAAAGAGGAAGAGTTCGTCGTCGCTCTCAACAGCTGCAAAGTAACGAGGATAGATGTTTAGCTCAGGCGGCTGGGGAGCATTTCAACGGTAAAAGCAACTGGC
This sequence comes from Akanthomyces dipterigenus, assembly GCA_030783385.1. Lineage (NCBI taxonomy): Eukaryota > Fungi > Ascomycota > Sordariomycetes > Hypocreales > Cordycipitaceae > Akanthomyces > Akanthomyces dipterigenus. The sequence goes on along the minus strand of JARJRE010000429.1, from coordinate 14,882 downwards.
CATTGTCGTCCCACAACTTTAGCCTGTTGACGCGGCAGCTGCTGCAGATGGAGAGCGCTGGCGTGGCGCAGGGGAGAATAAGGTGGCTGTGGGGAGGCTGGTGGCGCCTATTAGCATACCGTGGCGGTGGCTCTGCAGCGGGCGTGCCCTATTTTTAGCACAGATAGTCATGCGGGGATGTAGTCAGGGGCGATCTGCGCTTGTATTTAGGGGACCATAACCATACCTTGAAAGAATACGAAATACTCTTAATTGGGTAATCTGCCGACATCAAGACTCGTGCAGCTACTGTTACTTGCACATCTGTGCGCCGAGATCCGAAAATGAGGATGCAATGTCCTGTCTTTAGCGCGATTCCCCTCTCCAAGTATGGTGGCACGTGAGTGGTCTCGCCGGCTCGCGGCCAAACCCCTCTCGCTCTTGGCACTTCTTTCACGATAATACTCGCCAAGGAACACCAGACGAAGATGCGGGCCTCGACGAGATTAAACAGCGCTGCGCAACATCTTGAAACTATCAACGTGCAGCGAAGCCGTTTCCCATTGCCAGGAAATCCACAAACTAGATCAAGCAGCCAGGTGCAAGCAAGTCATGCCAGCTGAGAGCCGGGGGTTAGCATATCCAAGGTGCTTTGAGTCGAGAAAAGTATCCGAGGACTCAGCTCCACGTATCCATCCACTGGTCCTTTTATCAACTATTCAAAAGAACTCGTTATGTCAGAACGGTGCCTCACTTCTGCCGCTGGTACTGCCCCATGCCCCGCGTTTGTGACCAGCCAACCAGACATCAGGCCGAAACCTTACGTGCGCAGCAAGACGGTATATGGTTGAAAGTCATCTAAGGTGGCTTTTCGAGTGTAATCAACCAGCACGAGCCCTCGTCTCTGAGCGAACTATGCAGAAGCTGCCGATCCGACCCGACACGCTGCCGAGGACCATGATGCGACAATGGGACCGGCCGATTTCTCGGCTGAAAACTCGTCTACACCTTGGCTGAGCTTACTCCTGGCGACCAAAGATCGACATTGATGGCGGAATATGTATTTCTGTCTGCGTAGAGAAGCGTCGCGCGATGACGCCTTGCGAGCTTTCCTGCCCTTTGCTAGGGTCAAAGTTCTGCTCCCAGTTCGACGCGGTGAGATGTCAATGAGATCCCTCAAGTCGAATGATCAGCTGGTTATTCACAAGTGGGCACATTACAGGCCGGCACTTCAAAGACCTTTTCGTTCAAAAGGTGCTAAACGCCGGCCAGGCCCAAGTCAACCCAAAACTAGTAACATCTCATCTTGTGGATCATGGCATGTCAGTTGTTAGTACATCCCTACTACGAACCAGAAGCGGGCTCTATTGAGAAAAAGACGGCCGCTGCTACGACATGCGAAATCAAAATATCGGAATGCCGCCTTGAGAGAGGAATGTCCGCCTATGCAATTGCTCTCGCAAGTACGTGGATTTCTACTAAACCGGCTTGACTGTAATGTGGGTTGAATATTTGCATTTGCGACAATATATACATTTGAAAAGAAAACGATACTATGTACGTGTCATGTCCCGCTGACCAGGGTCGCTGTCGACGTCCTAGTTGCAGGCCGACCACCACTGGCTCTGCTTGACGCACTTGTAAGGAGCCTTGCACGCAGTCGGACCGTTGTAGCCCTGTCCGCCGCACTGAGCATACTGATCCAGTCCACCAGACGGAGGGGGCGACGAGGTGCTCGTGGGAGGCGTCGTGCCGGGGCTGCTCGTGCTCGTGGTGCCCGGCGGCGCCGTCGTCGTCGCGGGACCGCCGGCAATGTCGGCCAGGATCTCGCTCAGGAAGCCGCTGTTGGAGTAGAGCTGCGACATGTCCCACAGCATGACGCCGCCAAAGCTCGAAAACTTTTGCGAGTAGTTGATGGCGGCCTTGAGCTTGGCGCCGCTCGTGTAGCCGCCGCCCGCGCCCTGCGCCGCCGGGATGCCGAGCAGCAGCTTCACGCCGGGGTTCTTGCTGCCCTTGGCCCACTTGTCCCAGACGTCAAAGTTGAAGGCATTCTGCGTGCTCGCGCCCTCCTGGAAGTTGGACACGCCGCACCAGTTGTTGTAGAACTGAATGTTGACAAAGTCAAACGCCACGGCGTCGAGCACCGCGCCCACCGCCGCGTCGGGGAAGACGCACTGCGGCGCCGCCGACAGATAGTACTTTTTGCCGCCGGCGCCGTCCATGAGGCTGCGTAGCTTGGCGCCAAACGCCGGCAGGTTGTTGGCGCTGCTCTCAAAGTCAAAGTCGAAGCCGTCCACCACGGCGCTGCCAAAGGGCCGGTCGACGCTCTTGCCCGACGGCACGGGGCCGAACATGTCCCAGACCATCTGCGCCGCCGTCTCGGCGGGGCCGGAGCTGGACCATCCGCCCTGCGAGTATGTCGCTCCGCCGAGGGAGAGCACAATCGTCTTGCCATACTTGCTCTGGCACGTCTTGATGTCCTCTCTGCAAGGGGAATGGTCAGCGCGACTGGCACTCTCGGGGCACTCGAAGCAAATGACAAACGTACTCAATTTGAGGGCAGCTCAGAACATTCTGGTTGCCAGGGAATGCAGTGCAGTTGTCGCCTGCATTGGCAAAGTTGGTAATGGGAGGAGAAATGCCATTCATAAACGCGAGGGGGATAATCTGCGTCAAGTTAGTCCATGAAATGGCTCGCGTCGCTGTTCGAGGCAATGCTTACGCTGACGTCCGTGTCTATCAAAGAGTTAATATTGATATGATTTTACACTTGGCCGCTTTTTCCAAAAAAATTACTTACTTTGGCAGTAGGTTCCAAGACGCTGCTGAGCGAGAGGACCGGAACCTTGATTGTACGAGTTTTGACCTTGGCACCTTGTTAGAACTTCACGGCTTCCGGTGAATTTGGCTTTACTCACCCCAGTAAACTGCAATGTTCTTGTTGGAGCCTGGGTTGAATGCTGCCATGCTCGTGGGGAGCATGGCGAGCAGGCTGGCCACCGCGGCCACCGATTTGAAGGACGCCATGTTGTGCAACGACTGAATCGCGGGCTGCTGTCTGAGCTGAGTGATGCTGGACTGTCTTTTGTGAGTGGCTTGAGTAGGAGGTCGAGTGTTGAGAAGCGAGGGGTTGGCGTGCTATATATCTTTATTCCAGATCAGAGCATACCAGTCAGGCCCCGCGATGGACCATCATGACGGACAATCTTGACGGAACGCCATGCCACTAGTTTCAAACCATGGTCTTGTATGTGACGTTGGACCGCTTACTTGTGCAGCGGTTCTGTCAGTCTGGGAGAGGAGCACAACTGACGCGCTGCTACCTTGGGGTACAGTCAGTCGCGGAACTAGTGTACGGGGTAAGAGATGGCATCCTCTTTTGCTCCGCGCCGTTCTCAAGGCTACCATCGCGTGGGCGGACGCTTAGTCTGCTGCGGGGAGGCAATCTGGGGAATACCACCACACTATGAAACTGCGAGTGGGCTTCTTGACCCGTGGTTGAAATTGGATAGATGTGGCGGTTTCTGACTAGCCACCTGGCCTACTGACCAATGCCCGTTGTTTCATTCTCCGAGGATGCCGGCAGGGGCGTGGCACGCACTCTGAGTCGGACTGCGCGCGTCGTTGCCCTACAACAGCGTTTCGGCTGCGAGGATGCGCCGCCGATGCCTCGATTCCGGCGTGATCCTTGGGTGGCACGTCCGAGGCCACCACCGAGCTGCCAAAGGAGCAGTGCGTGCCTCACTTTAGTGCGCGGACGAGACGGGAGCTAGATGCTGACGTGAGTGGAGAAGCCATCGGGCGTGTGCCTGCATTGGCTGGCCTCCCATCCAGATGGCATGACCAATTCAGCGACTGGGGGAGTTGCTGCTGTCCCGCTCTGGAAATGGCATGTCGTAGTGGTGGTGGAAGGACTCGTTCATGCCTCGCACCCGCGACACGGGCCGCAACATCACCCCCCGGAAAATAATGGTCGCAAGCCACGTGGCACAAGATCGAAGCACTGCCGCTTGGTGTGCTTGTTGGCCTGCGTGCCGGCCGCCATGCAGCACAGATAAATCGAGGAGCCTCAGCAAAAGCCGCTACCTTGAGCGGGTGCGTGGCCCATGTACATGCTGTAGGGCTTGGATGTGCGACGTCGCCGCATCTCGCAGGAGGACAGGCGCAGGGACGAATAATTAGATTGATAGGAGTATAGTGCGCAGTGCGCCGCATGGAGTAACGTTACCCAACCGCATGTGTCTACGCTGTGCTGCAAAAGCCATGATCGAGGCATGGGCCTGCTAGAGTGGGATAATGAACCTTCCCAATCAGGAAGCTACTTCTATGTACCGTGGGGTAGATGAACCAGAGCAGCCACGAGGCCGCGACCAGGATTTCTCATCCTGTACGTGGCGTTCCCCGCGTGGTCTGCGGGCGGTCGGAAGATTACCTTTTGTATGTGAACAGCTCCGAAAAGAGCTCCGAGGGGTTGTTACTCCTTGCCCGGGCCTGATGACTCTGCATGAGCCATGATAAGGGATAAGGTGGGAAACCATTCGGACCGTCGTTACATTCTTGGCCTGAGTATTTACGCCATCTGAACCACGTCAAGGCCGTCCTCTGGGGCGGGCGCTCCAAGAGCTTGGTCGACTGTTCACATTCGACTTTCAGTATCCGTACACCGCTGGAGCACTACTGCAGGGGAATGTGGGACGCGCCGAGCCCCGGATGTAGAGTCTGACTTGGCTTTGTAGGCAAGTCGACGGCCACTTTGTAAAGGAATTACTGCGTGGTCTTCTCGGCGTTGGTTCTTCTCAAACTAGACACACGTGCTGCTCAGACACTCTGCAATGTACAAGGCCAAGTGCCTGTCGCCATGAGCTGGTCATTATGCGCCCGCCCACATTCTGGCGATACATCTAGATTAACGGATGAGGCATCCACGTCTCGTAGAGCAAGCGACAGCATCACCTTGAGTTCAGCTTCTGCTTCTGCTGTTCTGCGCTCTCTCGCGCCGGCCCGATGGAAGCATTGGATGGGCCGTCTTGCTCGCGGGCTTATCAAGAGCAGGTTCATGTCACGGGTGCCAGCCAGCATCTAGTTCACACCAACTCGGCCAAATCTCACTCGCCACCCCGCTGACTGTTGGCACTAGAGAGCCTGCTCAACTCTGACAGCGTGACCAGAGTCTCGGTGTAGCAATTAATATATCACATGAATGTATTCAGGGAAGAGCTCCATGTGCCATTTGAAAGGCATTTTTTCATTGGTTATAATGCGTAGCAGTAGACTTTGGACAGGGCAGGCCACGTCACTAACAGCTGCTGTGCGATTTGTTGTTTATAGAAACGAGTTACCATCAGTACGCATCAATGATACATGTATGCAAAAGCAAAATAGAGCGTTGAAGTGGCCATAGTTCTACCTCAATAGACATACTCCCGCAGGTGTTGTCTGTTGTGAAGACTACGGGGCCATAATGTGGCATTGATTGAACCAGGCTCGGCTACGCGCCAATGATCCGACCAACAAAGAAGCCTCTCCAAGAATTGGAGAGAGCACCATGGTATTACCTTTTATGCATGGCAGTTTCACAAAATAAAAGAACTACCAACTGGTCGAGTCTGTTAGAATATGTACCACCAAGCATATATACAAGGTACCACCAAGATATATACAATGTACCACCAAGATATATACACAATGTACTACCAAATGTATATGCAGAATAATTTCCTGCCACACCTTTGACTGAAGTATCGACTCGCTTCCAGACAGGCTCTACCTAGCCGCCAATGACACCGCCAGCTCCAGGACCGCCGAGGAAAAAGTAGCTGCCCCAAGTCGAGCCAGATCTAAAGTGCGTATCAATCGTGTAGCGGTTCGTGTCGCTCACCACCACGCCCTGGCTGCCGTCATAGTCGCCATCATTATCATCGGTGCCCGTGATGAGGATGTTCCGGATATACGCCGCCTTTCCGTAGCCCTCGCTCGCAAAGTGCCCGCTGCCCATGTCCGTCGTCGTCATCGGGCCCTCGGCCTGGTAAATCTCGCCGTACCAATCAACAGAGTTGGCGTGGTCCGCCAGCGTCGCCGCTGCGGCATTGCCCTTTGTCACAAACAGGCCCGCCGGGTAGTAGCCCACCCACCTGCCGTTGACGGCCAGCCACCAGTTGCCGCCGTAGAGCTTGTACTGCACCTGCAGCTGGTGCTGGTCGCCGCCGACGACGGAGAGCGGCGCGAGCTCCATGCCCGGGTAGTAGGACCCGTCGTACTGCACCCACCCGCGGTACTCGGTGTTCCAGCCCGAGACGTCGTCGCCGTAGCTCTGGTACGCGTTGGTCGTGAAGAAGGAGAAGAGGTGCGGGTTCGCGACCTGCGCCGGGTAGTTGATCCAGCCCGCCTCGATCGTCTGGATGCCGACGCCGGGCACGTCGAGGCGCGCCACGGCCGTCTGCAGCAGCGAAAAGTCGCTGCTGCTGGCGACGTAGGCCCTGAACATGCTCAGCGCCGCCGAGGACCCGTGGCTGTTGGCCGACTGCGACGACGAGGCGTACCAGTGCTGGTTGGCATACTGGCGCGCGCTGAGCCGGTTGACGTTGTGCGGAGGGGCTACCTTGTTCCGGGGGAGGCTGCCGTCGCTGCGTGGAATGGGCACTGTGCCTGCAGGTCCGCGCGTGGTCGCGTTGAACGGGTCGATATCGAGCTTCTTGAAAGTCGCGCCGTGGTTCAGAGGAGCTGGGGGCTGCGCAATGTCTCCCTGGATTTCTCGCTTGACCCAATCAACGACTTGCCCGTCAGCCAGGGTGACAGTCTTCTCGACAGGAAGACCTTGATCGTGGACATAGCTAGCAGTTGCGCTGCTGGTAAGTAGCGTTGCCGCAACGGCGTTTAAAACTTGCCAGCGCATTGTGTACAGTTTGTGTGAATAGTTGGCCCAGCGTAGGGATGCTTTTGTCCAGTTGCTCGTGGCGGCGCATTCGGGTTACATGCCTCGTTTTATATTCGACTCGGCCATCAATTCAAAATCTACCTGCTCTGAAGACTATTCGAAGCCATGGCCATACTACTATTTCCTAATGTGGAAGGTATATCTCTGCACACCACCACATCACGAGGCATCCCTCTTGATGATGGTGGCCTCGGCCTTTCACTAACACGGCACAATTAGCGTTACATCTGCTGCATGCATACGCTACCTTTTTCGGTCCTTCTACATTGTGAGGTTACGGAGCCAGACAACAACCCGTAGTTGCTATCAGAGGCTACCCTTTCTGCTTCATCGAAGCTGCAACTCTGTCTCATACGACACAGGTACGCAGCGTCCTGATAAATTCTATCCCAGAGATGGAGCTGGTCTGATGAATGAAATGCCTGAGCTTAGCCTGGGAACACCTGAATCGACTTCCGGTTCGGACCTAGCCGGCGCTGCCCCTGCTTGTCCGCACAGCGTCTGGCAGTCAACTGTCGTGCTATACTCCGCACTCCGGACTTGTTTATCATGTAATACCGACTTAGCGCATGCGGTAGTCGCCAGGTCATACAAAGAATGGTAAGCGACGCACATGCCATTTTAGGCAAGTGGAATTGAGACTACGTTGGCTGTCATGGAGGGGGCTCGAAGCATGCCGTTGAACTGTCAGCTTCCTTCCAATCCTCTGGTTAGCGGCACACAGCAATCGTTTATATACGTTTCTGAAAATGCACATTTCTCGATTCCCATCTGCCGACCCGTCATATCCGAAGCCACGCAGGTTGCTGACGAACCTCGCTAGTGCGGGATGACATCTGACCGTATCAGCAGTTGCCAGTCTCAGCGTAGCATCCCCAATAACTAGTTCTTATGAGCCTACAGAAGTCGCCCTCGCTCTCACTTTACAATATTACATTGGCCCACCGCTTGTGCGCTCCGGGTATCGGTCACTGGCGCTGACCAGCATCTCTACCAGTTGATGTTGTGTTAGCACAACCTGCCTCTGGACTGCCGAGCGTGGTTTGACATCTGGGGAGGCTTTGATATGCTGGAACCCGACATGGAGTGATTACCAGTTAGTGGGAGCCTGTTTACAAAGCGCTTGCGGCGCGCGCATGAGAAATGCGCCTCGCGTATTGCCAGCGTCGCGGCGCAGATCAGCCTTTACGCACGCTTTTAGTACTGTGATTAAGATCAAATGGCTTTCCTGGTGACTCGATTGTCTTGAATTCCCCGTGCTGCCCTCCGCGCCCAAATTATACTCTTACCTGGCCGAATCAGGCAGGTGCCCAACAGCTGTGAATTGGTCTATCAGCACCGGGGATGACGAATTAGCTAGCCTCAACTGCCGGCAACATCTAGCACGACAATGGCAATTCACAAGTCAGGCTCGGTGCTTTGCATTTTAGCGAAGAAGGTACCGATTGAAGGGCGCTGCTGAAAACTTTATGTTCTTTGATAATTTGCTCCGCCATCCGAGTCCAAATATGCGAAACTCATAGACCCAAAGCGTAATGCTTCCAAGGAACTTCGTGCAGTACCAAGCAAAATAATGTCGTCATTCACCTAGATGGTTTGAATCTGTCTGCAAGATGCTCGCGTTGTTTCAGCGTCATCAGTACAGTTTTGCGGCAATAGTTGTGCGCATCAGATAATACGTCCCATTACCATCGTCCTCGACGTCCACGGCCAGCACCTTGATTGTAGCCTCCGTATGCGCCTTGGTTGCCGCCGTAGCCACCTGCAAAATTTTGTCCAGCGCCGCCTTGCGCCGCGTTACCAACAGCGCCGTTGTTTTGCATGCCCGAAAACATGGAGCTCATTTGGCTCATGTCCATCTGTGACGGGTCCATTCCAGAGGCCATCATCTGCTGCATCATCTGCTGCATCTCGGGCGGCATGCCGTCCGCGCCAGGCATAGAGGGTGCTGCGGTGTTGCCGTTGCCGCCCATGCCCATGCCACCACCCATCATCATCATACTGCTGAAATCGTCCATCATCTTTTTGTTGTTGACAGCAAAAGCATCAGCTCCGAATTCCCCACGGACAGATTCCTGTTTTGCGGCATACAGCGCCCAAGTAAATTCGTCGAAGCCATAGTTGAAGTAGTCGCTTATGTCGGTCCCGGGCCTGCGCCATGCTTTTTCATTGTCTGGTAAATCTTCTTGGTGTTAGCTTGTTTCGGGCCGCAGATTCATGCGTCGTCTCACCTTCATCAATATTAACTTGTGTTATCGGCTTGCCTACTGGGGCGTATATAGGGTTGGCATTTATATCGACGGTTGACTTGGAGGCAGCTGCCGATGCTTGGTCTGCGCTCGGAGCAGCTATGCGCAGTGCACTTGATGACGAGGTTTCGGCTTCCGTCTTGGCTGGTACCGCCGGCGCCGGCTTTCCGGGGCTGTCGCTCGTACCTGACCTCTGCGGGATGTTTCTGATATCGCTGTATTTTGCTTGGCTGCAGTCGGTTTGTCAGCAGTCCGTTGCAATAGGTTTGTGCCATAGCAGCTGGGAATGGCAGTCCCTACGCTGGAGGTGCAGCTGTTGTGCCGTCCTTTCGCTCTGTAATGATGTCGATGTCCTGCCAGAGGGGTCAATCATAATGCCGCAGTGCGAGAAAAACTGCATCATCTCACGGAATCGTCGTCATCTTCGTCCATCGCACCGCTCTCATCCTCTTCCTCGCCTTCCTCAAGCTCTTCAGCTGCTTTCGTCGCAGCTGGCGGTTGAGCCTGCTGGGCATCCTCCTGGGGCTCCTCGGGCACGTAGATGTCGTCGTCCTCGTCCATTTCCATGATGTGCGGTAATCTCTTGAGCCAGAGCCAATGCCAAGATTATGTAGAAATTGGCGGAATTGCGATGGCACTTCTCAGTGATTCTGGCTGCGACGCATTGAAGCTTGCACCTTCCGGACCCGTTGTTTCTCCGGCAAGTCGCGCGGCGTCGCGGAAGCTTCAGAGTCCGTTAGATCAGTACCTTGGTCGCACCCTAAAGCTGTGCTCGGTTCAAGTAGCTCGCTATCTAACTCGGGACACAGCTATCGCATCTCGACGCTGGAGTTCCACAGCTGTTTTGGTTGATTCAACTCTCGACCGAAGCTCAGCACCGACCCAAACAAGGCTGTTCAAAGCACTGGGCCAAACAGTACCATGTCCCTGGCGCGCTCAGCCAGCGGTCCAGGTGGTTTAACAATCAACACTGGCGCCGCAAACTCCCTGTAAGTCACTGAGGCCCCCATCAGCAGTCCCGCTCTTGGTGCAGCGGACGCGCTACTTGGAAGCTACAAAATATTTGCCTGCCAGACTCGCCCACAGTTTGACATGACACAAAGCAGCTGCTAACCCGCTGAACTCGTCGCCGTCACAATTCAGAACGCCTTCATCCCAGCCTCAGTCGACCGGTGGGCTTTTCGGATCCGCAACCACAAATAACAACTCCAATCCGGCGACCGCGACCGGCGCGATGGCGACAACAGGTGGGCTCTTTGGCGCGGCTGGAGCGCAGCCAAAGACGGGCCTGTTTGGAGCATCGACAACCACACAAGCGCCCGCGAGCGGCGGCGGGCTCTTTGGCAACAGTACGGCGGCAGCCTCTGCACAGCAGCCGCAACAAGGGCAGGCAACGCAGGCGTCGGGTGGTCTCTTTGGCAATGCACCAGCGCAGCCCAAACCTGCTGGCAGTCTATTTGGGGGAGCCGCTGCGCAACCGGCAGCAAATACGACAAACACAACAAACACAGGTCTCTTTGGCGGCGGCTCTGCGACGACGCAGCAGCCTGCTCAGACAGGCGCCGGACTCTTTGGCAACACACAGCAGGGAGCAGCTGCTACAGGTACTTCAGCATTCGGCCAACCGCAAGCAAAGCCATCTGGTGGACTTTTGTACGTACCTTGTCGCAACAGATAGTGCTTCAGCTTTGCTAATACTGTCAGTGGCCAAAGTCAGCAGCCAGCACAAGCAACGAATCAAGTTCCCGCGGTCCAGATAAATTATGACAACTTGCGCCCGCGATCGCGATTCGAGGACCTCGCCCAGCCGATCCAAGATGAGGTGGCACTGATAGATAAAGGCATTCAGCGGGTCATGAAGATGAGCGACGAAATTGGCGAATTCATGCCCCAGCACGAAAAGGATATCCAGCAGCTGGGCAACGACGTCAAGTACGTCGAGTCCAAGTTCCTCATGGTGCAAGAAGCCCTCAACCGTGACATCCAGACGGTTAAGAGCCTGCAAGACGTGACCAAGAAGAACATTGGCGACGCGCAGCTCTCGTTCAAAGCTGCGGACAATTTGAAGCTCCCCAGCCACTATCACCAAACTGGCCTCTTTGCAGGCTCTGCCCCGTCCGCGGGCTCCAACGACACTGACGCATCATCTGCGCACTCGCACGCCCAGGACCTCATCACATACTTTAATCGCATCTGCGACGACGTGGAGAGGTACAAGAAGCGACTGGACGACTACCGCGGCGAGATTGAGCGCGACATGCCCGGGGTTGAGAATGGGCTGTACGAGCAGATTCGAAGCTTCCGGGACCGCAATGCCGCCATGCAGAGCAACGGTGGCGGCGGCGGCGCTGTGCAGGACCAGCTCAACCAGGTGCTCTCGGCGCTGCGAGAGACTGGCAATGCGATTGTTGGACAAGCCGGACAAATTGCAGACACGCGCGAGCGTTTATCTCGCCTTCAAGCTGGATTCATCGACAGCGGTCTCTACGCGACCAACTGAAAGCGAGATGATGCATCGACAGAATAGATAGGACCCTGGGGCCGAATGGGGCTGTTGATATGCTTTTACTCTGGAAGCAAATTCCCAATGATGAATCTATATGGACTTGTAATTTTACGGAAAATCTGTGTGAAAAGTGAAGCGGATCGCAGTGCTGGTCATGACTATAGAAGACTGGCCGCATTCATAACTCTGGTAGCTTTTGTCACGCCAGTGAACTTGCGATTTCTTGGTACCGGAGCAACTGTAGCGAAATAGTTTGTTTGGCTTTGAAAATTACTAGATCTCAGGACAAGAACACTTTGATCATGACGCCGTTTTAAAAAATGCAGAAGAAGTGCTGTGTTTGACCACGGGTAGGCTCCAAAAGTCCTGCAGCTATGTACAACTTGGGCGAAACATTGCCTTTGCCTTCTACATTCCCCAACATTGAATATAATTTGGTCATAAAACAGAGTCGCAGCTGCATCTCGCCATTCATAAACAAGTTTGACGCCGCAGTAAAGCAAAAAAAAAAGGTCCCAACCATGTAGCTTGACGCTCACTCAGTAAGTGCCCTCACCTCCATCATCTCCCTCGCCATATTCATCGCCAAACTCCTCGCCATTGTCAAAGAATTGTTCCGCGTCATAGTCTCCCGCATCCTCGTCGTCGTAAATCTCGTCCTCGTCATCCTCCTCGAGCGCCTCCTCCTCCTCACCCTCGGCCTCGTCGCCCTCCTCGTCGCGCAGCGCCTCGAGCTTGTCCAGCAGCGTCTGCCCATTCGCCGCTGCATCGCCGCCGCCGCCGCCGTCGTCGCCCGTGAGGGACGGCATGCCAAAGGCCTCTTCGGCGTTGGGCAGCGCGCTCACGCGGGACAGCTCCAGCTTGCGCTTCTTGACCAGACCACCACCACCACCACCGCTGCCGCTACCATCAACCGTCTCGAGAAGCTCCTGCGGAAAGAGCTCGCGGCAGACGGGCCGGCCGGACCAGTCGGGCAGGGCGCGCTCCTGGCGGACAAACTTTTGCGAGTACGTCGGCATCGAGGTGAAGGGGTCCATCGAGGCCTTGTTCTTGACGCCGTAGACGGCATTCATCTGCGCCTGGCCATAGGTCTTGCGCGGCGCGGTCGGGTCGGTGAGCGCCGTGCGCTTGGACGTGTAGAGGGACGAGGCGTGCACCTGGTGGCGCAGGAGGAGCATGTAGTGCACGCTGCTGGCCTCGGCCGTCGTCAAGCCTCGAGGGGTCGGTACGGCGTAGGGCTGGATGGAAGGGGTCCCGGGGAGGGGCTCGATTAGCATCGCGCAACGCGACCGAAAGGGAAACACACAACAGGGCAAGCTGTCTGGTGGAGAATGGAGAATCTACTTACCGGGAAAAGCTCCGAGGGCCGCGCATCAGGCTCATCGCCAGTGTCCCACGGCACGTTGGGCCGGCCGCCACGACCTCCGCCACGGCCACCGCGACCGCCGCCGCGTCCGCCGCCTCTGGACATTTCGGGTGCGCGCTTGGCCGGGCCAGTGCGAGGCGCGGAGCGTAGAAGTGCTTATGTAGTGTTGCGTGGAGGGGGCTCGTCGGGAGAGCACAGGCGCGAGCAATTTCCCAGCGCCGTGTATCGACAACTGCGATGCGCAACAGAGTGACGCTGGCGAGATATTGGCCAATTTTTTTTCTGCCGTTTATAGGCAGGCCAGAATCCACAGTGGTGGTTGGTGGTTAAGAATTCGCCGAGAACAAACGAGTCTGCTAGAAATACAGCAACATCTGGGACTCAAAAATATGGTCTCTCTGGAAGTAGAGAAGCTGCTCAATTTAATATTTTGGTAGGATTTGTTCATAAATCATTTGCGCGAGGCTCTCTTTGCTGATTGACTCGGCTTGGTCCACCGCCAACGACGGGCGCTGTAACTAGCGTTCACTGCTCTTGAGCTCTACGGTCCTTCTTCGACTATGCACCGAATAACAAGAACAAAGCTACTCCTCTCAAGCATGTCTCGACGTCAGAGCCAAGTCATATACGCGCCCTCGCAAGAGCCTGCTCAGGACGCAAAGTCCATCTTTCTCGCCGGTACTACAACTAGCACACCTGATTCGCCGGACTGGCGGGACACGCTCTCTGCCATGCTTGCCAAGAGCCCCATCACAATTTACAATCCATACCGTGCAGATTGGGACAGCACGTGGCGCGAGGATGCCAGTTTTGCGCCCTTTCGTGAGCAGGTCAAGTGGGAGCTTGACAAGCAGGAAAAGGCCGACAGGGTGGTGTTTTACTTCCAGCCGGCCACCCAGGCACCAATCAGCCTGCTCGAGCTCGGCTTGCATGCTCCGAGGCCGGGAAAAGTCATCGTGTTCTGCCAAGAGGGCTATTGCAAGAGAGGTAATGTGCAGATTGTATGTGAGAGATTCGGCATTGAGATGGTCGGAAGCTTGCAGGAACTTGGAAAGGCCATTGTCAAACGACTCGCTAGTGCATAACGAGGGTCAGGGCGTAGACGCTGACCATTCCCAAATGTATCTCTTTGGGTCATCTAGCAGACAGAAATGTGTCGCCGGTTGCAATTCTAATACAGAGTACTAGCTAGTAGCATAAATCCCCCCTGTCATCGATTTGCCGATAAGTGAAGACATCCTCGGGACGAGGCCAGTAGCTGGGTATGTAGTACAGGGTAGCTAGCTTTAGTAGCGATGGCTTCAAAAGCCAGTCAGTTCATCACTTCGCTGTATCTTCTGTATAGGTTGAACAAAGACGTTGCTAAAAAGACACATTGTGTACGGGTCGCTAGTTTGAACTATTTTACATCATTCGAGAAAACTATAAATAAGAAAAAATAGCCTGTGCTGGCTGCCAGTGTGGGCTGGTGGTAGCTGTTGTAGGCCAGAGGTGAAGCAGGCATCCGCAGCTGGCGTACACTGATTCAAGCCAACATCTACACCCAGCAGGCAGCCCACGCGGATCACCGGTTCTCACACAACATTCATTATTGCATCGCTGACCTCTCAACAAACACACATCTGTCCTGCAAACATGGCAGGTGACAGAGTCATCCCAGACCGTACCACGGACAACAGCGTGCCCATCTCCCGGCTCGACGAGCTACACGCGCACATTGCCGAGCTCGTTGACAACCCCGACACACCCATCAACGCCCGGCTCCTCGACGAGGTCGAGCTGCAGCTCACCGGTAAGCCCCTCCCCCCCCTTTCCTCTCCATCTCCCCATCGCTAACCATCTATCCCC
>JARJRE010000425.1:0-72648 GCA_030783385.1 Akanthomyces dipterigenus | reverse complement strand
GATTAACTACTATTTACTTCTTTATCTATCTCTTCCTATATAAGATAAATAGTAGGTGTTTATCTATAGGAAGTATAGTACTATACTTTATAAGTTAGTTAGCTAGCTTATTACCAAATATACTAGTATATCTAGGGGACTATCTAATAGAGATTAGGTATAGATGTTTATTACTAATCTTTTAGAATTCTTAGAAGTATGCCTATAAAGAATCTACCGCCGTCGCTCTAATATAGTTAATCATAGACATATTATCTATATAGACTATAATTAGCTTAAGGCGGCTATTTTAATACATAGCTACTTTTAATCCTATAAGCGCGCTATGTATTTTGGTGTTAAATACTTCTTAGTGTCCTAACTATCTAGAACCCTAATCTAGAAGTCATCTATAGTGAAAAACGGTGAAGCTATATCCCACTGTGTTAGTGTCTATTTTAGAGCCGTCACTAAAGACTATATAGCCTGTGGGTTAACTAGTAAGCCACTGTTTGAAATCTAGTATAGCCTTCTCTTTAGTAAGCCTCTTACTAGGTCCTTCTACTTATATATTGTTAGAGAACCTCTATAGGATGAGTCTAGGTCACTTGATCTTAGTGGTACGGTATAAGGTCTATAGGAGCCTTAAGTATTATAAAGCTATTTATTCTACGATATATAGCTTCTTATTTAGCTCGATTTCTCTCTATGACTACTATAGCCACTTACTAATTAGGTGTACTTTATCTAGAGTAGTATAGTAAACTACTATATGTTCCTAGATATATTAAAGTAGGACGCTAGTAGGTGGGATACCCGCTTCTTTCTATAGAAATTCTAATAGTGTTATCTTCCACATAGGTAGGATTATCTTATATATGAGATTTAGTACGCGTTAAATCTTACTAAGGTTTATCTTTAAGATGTGGTTTCTTTTAAGGCGCGAATTGCTAAGATCTAACCTAGGCAACTAGGTATTAAGCCTATAGAATAGGGTTAGTATAGCTATAGCCTATACTACTTAGCGGGCTACTATTACTACTATGCCTTACACGGTATTGTTTATACCTTAGAGGTGGTTAATTACCCTGTGAGCCTTCTATGTCTACTTATTAATATAGTGGTTAAAGGTGAGTTTCTTATCTAACTAGATACTAAGCCACTATATAGATAGTACTACCTATATCTCTTTATCGCCATAATAGACAATAGGAGACTAGTTATAATCTGCCTTATGTCTAGAAAAATGTATAATTTCTATCTTTTCTAGGTTAAAGTAGATTACCTCGCCTCCTCCCTAGGATTCTATAGCTGTGATGGTTTTATTTACTTACCTCGCTATGTCCTCTAGTGAGTCTCTAATAAAGAGTATTACTATATTATCCGCGTATCTATATCTCTAGGCCGCGCCTAAGAGGAAATAAATTACCACTATGATTAGGATATAGAGTATTAGGGAGATAGGCGAGCCCTAAGGTAAGCTATATTATAGCCGCGTGCTTAGTGTGGTCGCGTTTTAGAAATAGACACTAGCTAGTCTATCTAGTAAGAAGCTAGCTATCTATCGGATTAAGAAGTCAGGCCATCCCTATTACTATAGGTAGAGGATTATATAGTTATAAAGGATAGTGTTAAAAGTACCTATAATATCTTCTATGACTAGAGTTACTACTTAGCTAGCCGTAAGTGCTTTCTCGATATCGTAGATTAGGGACACTATAATATCTACGGTAGACCACTTTAGGAGCGTACTAGCCTAATTCGGATAGAGGATACTATATTTAATAGCGGTATATGCCATTCTTCTTGCGATTACTCATTCTAAGCCTTTACTAAGGTAGGAGAGGAGTAATATTAGGCGCTATATAGACACTTTACTAAGGTCCTACTTATTAAGCTTTAGAATTATAATAACCTTAGTAGTCTTAAAAACACTAGGATAATGTCTAAGTCTTAGATAGGTATTATATAGTTTCGTAACTAGTTAGGCAATATATGGCTAGGCTACCTATAGCATCCTAGTCGTAATTCCGTCTAAGCTAGGCGTTATATTTCTAGTGTATAAGATAGCCTTCTTAACCTCTTTAGTCAAGATAGTTTTCGCGAATAGGATCTCCTTAGTAGGATTAACTAGTGGTTACTATCTATTAGTAATATCGTCTAACGCGTTATGGCGTTCTAGCTTCTCTTTCTATAGTGCTATAGCCTTCTCTATATTAGTAGAGTACATTATATCGCCCACCTAGATCAGCGGGGGTTAGAGTCATTGTCTCGGTTTTATCCATCTAGTGAGTTTATAAACGCCTTCTACGCTAGTCACTTTATTAATTATATTACGCTAGAATTTCTACCTTATACGTCGCAGGATGTGGTAAAATCTAACTCTAGAGCGTTATACTTCCTCTCCTATTTAGTTCTCGTAAATACGTCGTATAATATAGAGGTCGTTGTGTGTGTCTTTACACTCCTAGTTCCACTAGGGACAGCCTCGTACGCGGCGACCATAGCTTGCCCTACCGTATGCTTTAGTAGAATTCTAGAGGATCTCTTAGAGTTATCTAGCCATGTCCTTAATCTAGGCTTGCGAGTCTACATCGGTAGGTAGTGACTTCACCGCCTTACCCACGTGGTCTCTAAAGGCCTTAATCTCGTCTAGTGTGGTGACTCTAACTTTTCCCCGCGTAACTTAGGCTAGTTCCTAATCTAGAATCTTAATACCGATAGTATAGTAGAGGGATCCTATCGTGAGGTGGACTTCCACTATAGTAGACACTTCTAGTATATTTAAGAAGACTAGATTAATTATACTACTTCTCGTGTAATATTTCGCTATAGTTATTACCTCATTAGGCTCGTTTAGTAGATTAAGGTCGTGTCTTTCTATCCATATATAGATGTGATTTCTATCTTATAAGGCTAGTCTATCTACCTACTAGGAGGTGTAGAAGGTATTTATATCGCTAGCGACGATATAGTTCTCTAGTGGAGTCTATTCTTTAAGTACTTATAGTATACTCTCCACTTCCAGTCTATTATAGAGGTTAAGGATAGTAATCCTATTTACCCTAACCTATAGAAGGTCTTAATATTTTACTAGGGTAATCTATTTAGCTTAGATCTTATAATCTATTTTAATATATATTATCACATATAGGCGTGTGTTATTATTATACTAAAAGTCCACTAGGCTAAAGTAAAGAAAGCCTAGATAGTACTAGGTTTAGTAAAGCTTCTTCTCTTTATTATAGGACGTATTTAGCTCTTATAGGATCACTATATTATAGCCCTCTAGAAACGCGAGCTAGAGGGCGGCACTATGTGCTTCTTTTGCCTTATCTACATTTACCTAAAAGACTTTAATTATCACTAGTTAGGGATTATATTATTATTTATTACTTATCTATAGATTAGGTTCTTATCCGTCTTTTTAGTGGCGATTAGTCTCGTCGTTAGGCTTCCCACGGCGGGCTACTTAGGGGAGAGTGCTAGGGTAATATTCAAACGAGGATCTCTTATCCTACTAGAGTATCGTCTCGTTCTACTAGAGCGTTACTAGAAGGATTTATAGTCTTAGAAGGGATAATTTACTAAGCTAGATCTAGGTTAATATGCCTCTTTTTAAGGTACGTGGGCTTTAAGGAAAGCTATATCCTAGGCGGTTTTATCTCTAAGACCCCCTTTCTATATATAAGCATAGCGCGTATAATTCTTATCCGGTTAGAAGTTAGCTACTCCTACTAGTGGCTCTATTATATAGGAGGAGCCTTATTATCGTCACCACTATTATCTTTATTATTCTCGTCCTCACTATTAACGCTCTCGTCCTCTTATCCCTCCTTAGCTTCTCCATATTTAGTAGTGTTTTTAATTCTATTCCCTCCTCCTTATAGCTATTCTTAGCTATCTAGTACCTTATTAGGCCTTCCTAGTTCGACGTCTTCTTCTAGATTATTCTAAAGTTATTCTTATTCTATATCTCCTATGTCTTTATCTTCTTTAAGGGTAGGGAGGTAGTCCTCCTCTAATGTTATAGTAGCATTCCGCTTAGCTATATCTACTATCTCTATATTGACTTTATTCGTGGTTATATTTATCATAGCCTAGTTAAGTGTTTATAGATTATCTCGTGACTAGGCTATTATTTCTATATTTTATCGTCTATATTTATCTACTCTAAGTTTCCTAGTGTGGGTTTTCTGCGACTTCGAGAGTTTATAGAAAGTGTCCCTAACTTTCTTAGGTCTCGCGTAGTATTGCCCGAAATCTACATAGTAGGGGCTATCGTAGTTAGTACATCTTAGTATTACTTAGTAGTTTTTAGTATTATACTTAGTATAACTAACGCTATAGATTCTATATGTTTTTATCGCTATATATAGTATAGGTGGGTGGAATTACTAGTAATTCTGGCATTATATAAGTCGTGGAGGCTTTATTATAAGGAACGAATATATTCCTAGGCCGAGGAGTCTAAAGGTGCCCTATATAGGCTTTTTAAACGATATAACTAGGGTTGTCTTCATTAGGTCACTACTAGGTTTAACTAAGCGCTACTACTATATAGGAGTCTAGCCTATCTAGGCTATAATTTCTTCACTAATAGTTATGTTAAAGTTAAGTATAGTCTCGTCATATAAGCGTAATTTACTTAGGAAATCTTTAATTAGGTATATAAACTATATTACTTACTTCTCTATTATAGTAAGGTCCACATTTAGTCCCTATTACTCTTATAATTCTAGTATCTTCTTTTAGATTTCTTTATTATGTACTATAACTAACTAACTAGTATTTATCTTAGTAATATTCTAGACATTATTAGTACCTAGCGTTAGCTTCTTAAAAATAGTGGTTTAGATTTAAAAAGGTTTCTTTTTAAAGAAGCTAGATCCCTCTTTAAGGCGAAGTAAGATTTAGCGGTCTATATAGTTACTAGTGGTAATAGGCTACCTATAGGTAGGAGCGATGTATATATCGCCTAGGGCTTTACGCGAGGCTACTTAAGTGATATCTATAAAGCTTACTGTTTTTAGGCAGGGCAACTAGTTATTAGTTAGTAGCCTAGCCACTACTAGCTTATTTCTAACTAGTAAGTTTATTAGAGGGGGATCTTTACTATAGCCTAAGGCGTCTCTAGAGTGGAGGAATTAATTCTAGTGGTGAAATAAGGACTTCATAAAGTCATTAGTAATAGTATAGGCATACCTATAGTTGAATTTTCTTACATAAGTGGCGATAGATTCCACAAAAGTATATAGCACATTAGCTTAGGTTATTATACATTCCTTCTCCTTAGTGATAATCTTACGAGTCTTAGATTCTAGGTCTAGGGCATTAAGTGTATTAAGAACTTCGTTATTATCTTTATTAGCTTCTTTATTAGTAAGAATCCTATAGTAATTAGCGTTAGGGTTAGCGTGTTTCTTAAGGTGCTAGCGTTAGTGGCTAGTCCTAGTGGCGCTTATTAGGCGTCGTACTAGGCTACTACTAGGCAAAAAGGGGCGAGTTATTACT
Source organism: Akanthomyces dipterigenus (assembly GCA_030783385.1). Lineage (NCBI taxonomy): Eukaryota > Fungi > Ascomycota > Sordariomycetes > Hypocreales > Cordycipitaceae > Akanthomyces > Akanthomyces dipterigenus. Next base: position 67,155 of record JARJRE010000425.1, on the reverse strand, counting down.
AGAGTGGCGCCTCTTATAAGCTCTATCTAAGCGTTATGATAGAAGCCTTCTAGGAACTATCGGCGGCCCCTCGCGCTGGTCGCGGGCGTTGACGATTAGACAATCGCCATGGCCTGCGGTGGCTGCGCGGGAGCGCTAAACGGTGCGTCAGGTGCTGTTTTCTACTGGTCGTACGTCTGCGTAGCTGAAAAATTTGTCTACAAAGGTGGGTACCAGTGTAGATGTAGGAGGAAGGTTCGGCTATTTGCAGACGCTCATGCCGGCTGCAGCTGCAGGGTAGCAAACGCGCGGATTTGGACTTGGACGCTCCCTCTCCAGCTCTTCTCGCCTTTCCATCTGCATCACCTCCAGCTCTTTCAACTCTTGCAATTGAATCTTTCAGACTGATAGAGCTGAGACATCTATCTGCGCGCATGAGATCTTTTGCGCTCCAAATAGTTGCGCCTGATTTCGTCTGTTCGTTTTATATTGACCATCCACCTCGCTCTTGCGCTTGTCCGCCTCCTGGCTACCAACCACGACCATGGCTGCGCCAAAGATTGACGGTTGCAGCTTCAGAGCCATAGTTCAGGATACATTTTTGCTGCCCAACCTCCCGCAGCAGAACAATGACCGTCCCTTTGTGCAAGACTTGCCCAAACTGCTCACATACGTTCTCGAAACAGCTCAACCGCTCTTCGCCAAAGATCCCAAGAGGCCGCTGCGCAAGTGGTCCCGAATCATCAGCAACTTTGTCAGCGCCAGATCAGAGGGCAAGATAAATGAGACGGAACTTCTCAAGCTTCTCCACGAGAAAAGTCCCGGTGGGCAGCTTAACACACATGACATTGACATGAGCTTCTCTGACCATACCCTAGAGCCGATCCCGCTGTACCTGCCGCATCACAACGCTGGCGTCATCATTCGCTGGGCAGATCGCCGCATCGAAGCTTTCCAGTTGTCGCCTCGAGTGCAAGCTGTCATGGCGACCACAGGAAGACTGCGGCGAAAATTTCCAGAAATTAGTGTCACAATTGATGAGAAAACTGCCAGCGATGAGCAGTTTCTACAGGTTCTTGCTGAAACATTTGCCGAGTTGGACAAGGAACAAGTCGCAGGAGTGAAGCCCACCAGGACCGCCAGAGGCAAGGTGACTGAGCAGACATTCGATGCAACTCTACCAAGCCACATCTTCGGCCCATTCTTTGCTTGGCTGTTGTCCGAAACGTCCACGGCGAACGACTCGCCAGACGATACAAGTATCGTGAAGAATACCCGTGATTATGTCCTAGTCACGGAAGAAAGGACCGAGACTATCCGGCGATCTCCAGTCTGGCTACTGTTCAGAGTAGTGCTTCAGCAAGAGCTGTGTGTCGGCGCAGCGTCGCCAGACCATACCCCGTACAAGCAATTTATGGTGCTCTTCTTCTCCTCGCTTCTTCAGATTGCCTGTGCTCGCAAACTGGACAGCGAGACTATTCATCTCATGCGACGGAAAATTGGCTACCGGACGATGAAACTGGAGGCCAAGTTTCAGCATGAGCTGATGGCGCCTGTCTATGCCGCCGTAAAAGAGGCGGATACTTTGCTACGGCCAAGGCTTGATGCGCTTTTGAAATATGAGCGCGGCAAGAGTCCTAAAGCAATACCCCAATTCTATTTCGATGCGGCTCTGGGCAGAGTCGGGCTTCCAGAGCTGGATTCCTTTTTATGCCAAGCCCAGGAAAGCAAGTTGTCTCCGCGGAAGCCAGTCGTCGATCCCAAATCAGACAGCCATGTATGGGAGCAAGATAAAATGCCCAATGTCAAGAAGCTTGCCAGTGGCCCGACCGTGGAGAATATCTACGACTTTATTCTCGTGGAGTTCTGGGTTGAAGATCACCTCGACGCGTACATCAAAAGCAACGAAACAGACTCCCTTTGCAGCTCAATCAGAACCTTGGCCGTCAATTACTTTGAAAGAGCCAGTGTGGTATACAAGAACCACCCGTATCACTTGTCAGTCATGATTCTGACTCTACTGGAGCTTTGGGTAGCATGCGACAAAGTGGCCACGCGCCGCAATCCGCTGCTGAGCGAATACGGACCCCTGGATATGGAAAGTGTGAACTGGGACAGCTTGCTTTTGCGAACCGCTCAGGACAGACGCCGCCTTGGGCGCGCAGAGAGCTATGTTGCCAAGCGAGCTTCCAACAAGCCGAGCATGATTGCCGAGTACGGAGGGCCTGACTGCTTTGCGTCTCGCTTCGCGCAGACGAGCGGCCCTCACATTGACCTCTTAACGCGCATCAAGACCTCCTCGGCGCAGGATGAGCGGAGAAAAGCAGCAGAGCTGAAAAAGAAAAAGGACCTCCAAAAGATTCTTTTGAAAATTCACGCAGATACCGTATGCGATCCGACCATTTGCACGGTGGGAACTTCGGACCTTGCCTGCACGCGTTGCAACAATCTGGCGACCGCTCGTGAGCTCTCCATTCGCCCCTACTACAGACTGCTCCCAGATGCAATCGACGCTGCTTACGCCCTTGTTTTTGAGCTTCAAGTGCCTGGTGACGTCGCAGCCTGGCGCGACTTTTGCTTCTTTCTCCAACTTGATGTCGCGGGCCACGACATCAGAGGCAAGGTGCAGGTAACCCAGTCCTACTTGAAGAACTCTGAGCCATATCTTCCGTATTTTACAACATATGCTCTAGAGACCAACAGCCGAATCTGTCTCGCGGCGAGGCCCGTCTCTGAGGACACCACCCCCACGCCAGTTCAGCAACACACCACAGTGGAGGAGCTCATCAAATCACCGCGCCTCAAATGGGAGCTGTTTGACACTTGTGAGCACAAGTTTCTCAACACCGTGAGAGCGGGATGGGCCATTGCCGACATGTGCCAAATGAAGCTTGACGACCAGAACCACATCCTCCAAAAGTTCCTAGAGATGGATGGTGAGAATGGCAGGAACCCCAACGAGCTCATACCCATGCGCGATGAGGAGGAGGATACCTCGCGCATCAAGCATAATGAGGAGCTTGCATCTCTATGCTTTGGAGTCAATGTGACCTGGCCAAAGATGCTGCACAGCCTCCGCGGGTCGTCCATCGACTGGAAAGCCTCGGAAACATTCTTGTTCATCTCTCAGGCAGTCTTGCAGGCCAGTGCGACAAGGGGAGAAGACAAGCTGAGGCAGCGACACGCACAGCTGGGCGACACGTCATTCGCGGACAAGCTTCTGCGCGAGATTCAGCGGCAGCTGCAGTTTTACACGACGAGCTTCTCGGGGCGCGTGGCGATTGCGGTGTTTTGCACACTGGCCATCAAGCTTATTGCCGACGGGCCCAATCTCGATCAAGTGCAAGAAAACGCGATCCTATCTCAAAGTCGCCAGGCGTGCTTCAAGTGGATGCAGGAGATTCGGCCGCTGGTCCACGATTCCACCTCGGAAATGCACGAGACTCAGCTGGAGCTGGCGCTGATTTACGTGCATACGCTGAACCTTGACAACGCGCGCCTGAAGCACGTGTTGGGAGACGACGAAGTGGCCGAGGCATATGTCCTGGCAAGCACCATCATACAGGAGAGCAAGAGCCAGATTGCGACGACGTTTCAAAAGTCGCTCTACTCTTCCTGGCTACGACTTGCCGTCAATGCGTCCCGGATCTTGGGTGGGCTCGTGCGAAACGGCCAGGTACACGGCATCGCCAATGGCATATACTTTAGCCTGGGAAGACCAGTCTGCAGCTCGGTCGCTACATACAGATGCGATATGGGGGCTGGTGCCTGGATGAAGACCTATCTGGCCCTGCCGGATGGCACACTGTCGCAGACTATCCATCTCAACCTCATGTCGGCCGAGCTTCTTGTTGATGGGAAAAGTCCAAAGCATTTACCCGACACCTTCACCAAACACAATGACTTTATGGCTCTTTTCGGCTCCCTTGACCCCGCCGTCACTCCCGCCGCTGATCCAAGATATGGGTACAAATTCAAGCAACCTTTTAGAGGATTCACGATTGAAGTTGGGCTGGAAGAGACTGCTCTGGATCAAGACGGCAGGGAGCCGCAGTACGACTTGCATGTGCGGGCCAGCAAAGGTGCCGCGGCGCATGTGCTGATCCCTCGACGAGTCCTGTCCAAGCCGCAGTTTCCATTCCCGTCGCGGTATCTTGACAACTACCTTCACTGGTCCACCGTCAGCGAAAATCATAACCAGGTGGACTTTTACTCGGTCGATAGTCCTTGGGACAGCTGCTCGCTTTCGTGGCGCCTGAGCGAGGACGAGGGCGCGTGGCTACTCAAGGATCACAAGCAAGACCGCACCGTGCTCCCGACGACGCTGGAATGCCACCAAACCTTTTTACAAATGTTTAAGAATCTCATCGCCAACGAGGATCTTACAGTGGTTCTCAACGCCAAAAAGAAGAACTTGGAGATTTACTTGCACAGCCTCGGACTCAACTTTTTTGTACCGGATGGATCTTCAGCGATTCACTCCGTGGAGCATGAGAACATGTGCGTTAGCCATGACTGTCCGCCTGCCACCTTGCTCGGCTGCCGCTCGACTCTGGTTCTGTACAACCGCGTGAATACCAACAGCCGAGTTGTGCTGGTCCCAGACGGTGAAGTGGAATACAGCCGTAAAGGATCTCACATGAAGATTCGTGTCCGCATCGAGGCAGACACCATGGTCCACGTGTATCAGATCGATGAGCTCCTGGGTCAGCTGAAACCGGACCAGACATGGAGAAGCAAGGCATATCTGGCCTACCTGTCTGCACTTTCCTCATATTGTCTGCCGGATCCGTTTACGGGCAAGACAGGACAGGAGACTGCGCTCGACATTCTCCAGTCGGCGGCGCTCACGTCATTTTCGTCTTTGAGCTCCGTGGACTATGAGCTCTTGGACAAGATCAGCCTGCTCTCTCCCAGGAGAAAGTTGTTGAAAAGGCCAGGAGCAAGTCTTCCCACGATAGGATGGGATCCTCATTTGCGCGTGGCCGCGCACCACGGAAGCTACTGGTTTGCCGTCCAGAATATCCTAGACTGTGCAGAGGTGTCGGAGATGTTCAAGCGCACTTCTGCAGTGAATATGCAAACGTATACAGAGGCAGAGAAGAGGCTGAGAGAAGCCGATGCGCTGCGCTTTGCTTGCTTTCATACGCAACGTTATGGAGCTGAGCAGCACGCCAATGACGCTGTTTACTACTTTTGCATGCCAAAAACCAAGAAGGAGCTCAAAGAGGCCAAGGAACAGATGAAGTATGGAGAGTCGGCTGGTTTCCAGAGATCATATTTCGCGGCTCTAGGTGCAAAGCTGTGCCGCCGCTTCAACGATCGAGGTCCGGCGGCATCTGACATTTGGAACAGTGTGACCAAGAGAGGCATCATCAAGGGTGCGACAAAGCACTACGACGCGGAGAATTTTAAATATTCTGCCAAATTTCTCGACAAGGAAGAAAATACGCTGGAAGAAGACTTTTGCTCCGTTCACAAAGCCCTCAGTCGGTTACGCGGCGGCCTCAACCCCTACCGTGTGCGACTGTGGCTAGCCACTGTGGCATCTGGCATAAGCGAATCGTCTGCCAATAGCTTGATTCCTGTTCTCTGCGCCATCTGGTGCAAGAAAGTAGGGACGTCTATCGAGATTCCGACTACCACAAACACGGGCGGTGCTGACGTCATCGAGCCCGACGAGGATAGAATCGCTGCGCTGCTGCGAGAAGCAAAATGCGAATTTGACAGCGATCGCATGGACATTGATGATTCCGAGGATGAAAGTGAGGAAGATGAGGATGAGGAAGGTGAAGAGGGAGAAGAGGAGAATGGGGCGGATGAGGGAAGCGAGGACGAGGACGAGGAGCAGGAGGATGACGAGCAAGAAAGTGAAAAAGAGGCATTTCTTCGAGAGCAAGACGAGGCCATTCAGGCCCTGGCGGAGCGGATCGCCGACACAGGCCTTGGGAGCCTGACGGAATATAGCTCGTATTTGAACGTCAAACGAGCAGAAACAGCCATTGCGAGCATGTTTAACAACTTCAACCTGAACCAAAAGTATGCAGATTACTTTGAACATCTTTCGAAAGCCGCAGGTCTTTTATCACTGCTTCGGAAAAAAGCGCCGCCGCTGCTCTACGTCGTCCCACCCCCGGCCCGTGAGCACAAGCGAGGATACATTACCATGGCATCCATCATGCAGCAGCAGCCGAGCCAGTTTACAGCTGACAATGAATGGAGAAGGGAATCTACCGAGCAGATCAAGGAGCATGTTCGAATGAGCAAGCACAGCCTACAGCCTGCTCTATTCAACCTGGCAGAGACTCTCCAAGGCAAAGCCCACAAGCAGCACGAGAAGGATTACTCGGAACGGCTATTTCAAAGCGCAGTCGCTTTGGAAAGCCATAACTCCATGACAACGGCAAGCCCCGAGCTCGCCAAGATTACGTGCATGGTCAAGGATTACAGGGCCAAGATTGCGGCAAGACTGGATGCTCGGCTAAGCGAGGCAAACACTACAGTCCACCAAGTTGCCTCTTCGGGTCCAACTTTCTCCGGTATCGTGAAATGTACAGACATTTTTCCGCGTGTTTCACTCAGATTCTTCCTGGAGCTGCTCTCCTTTTCGCAGCGAGCGATTGTGACTGAGCCGTGGCTGGCCCTGCTCCAGCAAATCGCCGTGCTCTGTCGCGACCTGCAGCACATGGACAGGATTCTGCGAGCTTGCAAGAATGGAGGCGATCTTTTGAATGAAATCAAGACGATTGACAGGTACAGCTACGATGACGCGTCCTTTGCCGACGTGGCGCTCTTCGAAATCAGCAACGACATCTGCGTCCGGCCGAATCAGCTGGAAATCATGTCGCGGATGAGAGATCCCCCCAACGACGAAAACTCGGTCATACAGCTAAACATGGGAGAGGGCAAGTCGTCCGTCATCATTCCGATACTGAGCGCCTCCCTGGCCCAAGGCCGCGAGCTTGTCCGCGTCTTTGTGGGCAAGCACCAGTCCATGCAAATGATTGACACCATGACGGCAGCCATGGGCGGACTGGTGAATCGTCCCGTCTTCTACATGCCGTTCAGCAGAGAGTCGCGGCTTACCGGGGAGGAGATTGGCAAGCTCCAGCTGGCGTTTGTGCGATGCGCCAAGGCAGGCGGCGTGCTCCTCCTTCAGCCTGAACATCACTTGTCGCTGCTTCTCTCGACTTGTCTGAACGAGTGCGTTGCTGAGACGAAGAATTATGTTGCGCTCTTGAAGTATATAAAGTCCAACTCTCGGGACATTATCGACGAGTGTGATGAGATATTGTCGCCGACGTATGAGCTGATTTACACCCTTGGCAATTCAGGGCCCGTCGACTTTGCACCCGACCGATGGACTATTCTGCAGAGCATCCTTGAACTGGTGGTTGATTACAGCAACCCCAAGGCTGGCGTGGTGACTGACAAGGAAGTCATTTTCCAGACCAAAATGGAAAGGCCCGATTCATATCCCACAATCCGCTTTCTGACGCTGGATGGCCTCCAAAAAGTGCTCACCGGCGTGGCACGCAAGTTTGTCGGCGAGGGCATCACGGGGTTCCCCATCGGTCGCTACTCCAGGGCAGAGAAAGCTGCCATCTTCAAGTTTATACTAGAAAAGGCCCCCGAAACAAAGTATGTGAAGAAGCTGGAACGATTCGGCAACGCTGCCAAGTCAGCAATTGCGCTGGTGAGAGGCTGTATTACGGGCGATCTGATTCGCGCCGCTTTGATGCAGAAACGATTTCGAGTCGGCTACGGCAACGATTTTGCCCGCTTGCCCAGCACGCGTCTTGCTGTCCCCTTTGCAGCCAAGGATGTACCAAAGCCACGCTCCGAATTCAGCAACGTCGACATTGTCATTCTATTCACGCAGCTCTCCTACTACCACAGCGGGCTGCGGGAGCAAGACGTCCGCGAACTGATGAAGTACGTCTCCTCGACGGATAATGGCCGCGAGGTGTACAAGTCCTGGTTTGACGAGAGATCAAAAATGCCAAACACGCTGACAGCCCTGGCCAGCGTCAACCTGCAAGACGACAGGCAATTCCGCAACGAGTTTTTCCCCAACATTACCCACTCCATAAAGGCAATCAACTATTTCCTGGGTCGAATCGTGTTTCCAAAGGAGCTGGGCGCCTTTAGCCGCCACATGTCTGCCTCGGGGTGGGATCTGGGCGTCAAGAAGCACCATCCCACGACCGGATTCAGCGGCACGACTGACCTGTGCGCGTTGCTGCCGCTGGACATGAAGCAGCACGACGTTCCGAGCCAGAAGCATACAGACGCACTTGTCATCAACAACATGCTTGACAGCCAGAACACCGTCGTCTCCATGCATGCCAAGTTTACCACACGCTCGTCCAACGGTACTGATCTGATCCACGACGTGATTCGAGACGGTGGCTTTCGCGTCCTCCTCGATGCGGGCGCTCAGATTATCAAGTACAGCAATCAGCAAGTGGCCGAGGAGTGGCTGAAGCAGACTGCGGACGAGGGCATCGAAGCAGTCATCTTCTTCGACGACTGCAATCAGCTCTCCGTCGTGGATCGCAAAAGGGCCATCAAGCCTCTCAACTTGTCGACATATGCAAAGAAGCTGGACGCTTGCGCCGTGTTTCTCGACGAAGCGCACACGCGAGGAACGGACCTGCGACTTCCACGCCACTACAAAGCTGCTGTGACCCTTGGAGCGGGACTGACAAAAGACGCTTTAGCTCAAAGTAAGTACTGTAATAGTGCTAGGCCCAGCTGGCAGAGGTTTGGTCGTATTTACTGACTGGCTCGAGTAGCTTGCATGCGCATGCGAAATCTAGGCAATGGGCAGACTCTGGCATTCTATGTTAGCTTTGAGGTTGAAAGTGACATGCGAAACTATCTCAACCTCGATCAAAAGACGCCACTTGCTACAGAGCATATCATAGTCTGGTCCATTGCCCAAACCTGGGCAAGTCTCCAGCGGCAGATGCCGTACTGGGCCAAGCAAGGCGAGAGACACATGGAGCAAAGTGAGGCTTGGCAGGACATCTTTGACATGAACAACACATCTACAGATCAGTATGAAAGTATGGAGAAGAACTTTATCCGGCGCGGGTTGAATAGCGTCTAGAAGAGCTGGACTCCCCGGCCGGAAAAAGCAGACGCCCCAAGCCCCAAGTTAAAGGTCGCCGGCAAAAAACCCCCCGCAAAGGATGCCAGCGGCTATCAGCGAATCAAAGAGAGATGCCAACAGTTTGGCTGCTCGGCCACGGCCAGCGAGGAGGACCTCGACGAGACGTGCGAGCGCGAGGTCGCGCCCGAGGTGGAGGATGAGAAGCAAGTGTCCAGACCAGCCAAGCCCAAAGCCAAAGCGGAAGAAGCAGCAAACAAGCCTCTCGAGGCGTTCATCGCTGGCGTCAACGTGAAAAAGGACGACATCTCGACTGCTTTCGAATACGCATTCGAGTCGCTCAAGACGACGACGCTGGCCCGCATGCCCGAGCTGAAAAAGTTCCCCGGCAGCCTGCTCGTGACGAGAGACTTTGCCCAAACTCTTCACGAGAGCAAGGCAACAGACAGATACCAGCGCAGCGTGGTATGCGTCCTCTACATCAAGCCGCACCTCGTGCGGCAGGCAAGCCAGCAGCAAGTCATCATCATCAGCGAGGCCGAGGCAGACCGCTACTGGGACCAGATCATGACGTCCGGCTCCGTCGGCATCCACTACTACAACCCCAAGACGTCGACCGACGACGCCGCCGCCGCCCATCAAGCCGCCTACACGACGTACCCCATGGCGCCGCCGCACACCCTGACGTACCCGACGGCCACGCGCATCACGCTCGACCTCTTTGCCGGCCAGCTCTACTTCTCCTGCCTGGAGGAGTACCGCGAGGTGTCGAGCTTCCTCGGCCTCGCCTACTTTGCCGACGACGACGATGACGGCAACGGCCCCGCGGTGCAGACGGACGGCTTCGTCCCGCCGGCGGAGCGCCCCAAGATCAAGCCCTGCCACCGCGGGCCGACGCGCCTCTGGGACACGTTTGCGACGAGCCCCGTGGCGTTTCTGAAGCGCTTCCTCTGCGGGGTGCGCAACCACGGGGCGAGCATCGAGGGCACGCACATGGGCCGCGTCCTCAACGGCGAGCGCCTAGACGCGCGCGACTTCAAGGAGGATGCCGCGCGCGGCTGCCGGCCTGCCGTCGAGGAGGAGGTGGAGGATGTGTTGATGCAGCAGCAAAGCGCCCCGCCAAGGAAGAAGCGACGACGGCTCGAGAGCAAGGCCGCCAAGAAGAGCGAGGCGGCAGCAAAGGGCGAGGCGGCAGCAAAGGGCGAGGCGGCAGCAAAGGGCGAGGCGGCAGCAAAGGGCGAGGCGGTAGCAAAGGGCGCAGCAGCGGCCGCCGTGAGAAGAGCGTCGGCGACGCAGCAGCGGGCGATACAGGAGAGAGAGGCCAGGGCGAGGGCCGCGAAGATGAGGGCGAGGCTGCAGGCGCCGATGAGCAGGGAAGAGAGGGAGAAGCAGGCGAATATACAAAAGATTAAAGAGCTGTGGCTCAAGGGACGAGTGCCGACAAAGGAGTCGGTGAAGCGCAAGAGAGAGGGTGATGAATGATTGCGGTAGGATACATGGGCGTTTTGGACATAGCGGGGTATTTTGACTGTGGTGCTTTGCAGGGACGGTGTGCTTGGGAGGCTTTATTAGCGGTGGTATTATTTATGCTTGACCATTTTCAATATTTGCTGCAGAATACCATTGCATTTAACAAACCAGGAGAGTACAAGATGATGATCCTCTTTACCTTTGCATTGCAGAAGACGTCGCGTTGGCGTTTGTAGATGACCAACTCTTCGCACAGCATCATAATGCCAGTCACCCATTATTCCAGGTCCAACCCAAACTTCTCTTCGGTATTACAGATAAAGTTAAAGGGAAATACGTTCAAAAACACTCTGACTTATTGCTTTATTCTTGGTGCTACGACGCCCATCACCACTGGCACCACCGCCGCCGTCGTCGCCGTCAGTCTTTTCTACACTGTCTCTACCCTTGAGAATTTACTTGAAACAAACACTATTAAAGTCTCAAGAGATGCAAATATATCACCAGCCAGAGTTACGCAGGCTCTTCTAGGCAGGTGGAGGCTATTCCAGACTGAACCGAAAGGTGGAATGCCTCGCGCGTACAAACGGTGCTGTGTGAATTATCTCATCACCTCGCCCATCGCTCTACAAACTCGTCCCGCTTCAGGCTACCCCATCCCGAGTTCTCACTCTCAAACCTGTCAAGCTTCTTCTTGGCCTTGTCCACCTCTTGCCGCAGCACGTCAATCGACGCCTCAATACCAGGATCCGCCAGGTTCACCTCCCCAAAGGGCGTCTCTGCCAAGACGCTGTCCCGGAGGAGCTGCACCCCGCGTTTTGCGTCATCCAGCCGCTCTGCGACGATTATCTCAAATTCTTCCTGCGCGCTGCTCGCCGCGGCGTCGTCTTTCATCTGACGCTCGCGCAGAATCTTGGAGAGGGCGTTGATTTGTGAGTGCGCGCTGCCGTCGCCGTACGCCTCGATTGGCAAGGCGAGGGATTGCATGAGGCTGTCCAGCGCAGGTACTTCTTGCAGGCTCGATGAGCGCCGCCGATGGGACATGTCGCCGGATTGACGCTTGTTTCTCGCTTGCGGTTTTATAGGTGATGGTGTATCTACAGAGAATGCGGTCTGAAGTTCGGGGCCGGGCACCTCGGCCGCCATTTCTTCTCTCGCCGTGGCAATCACGCGGTTGACGGCGATGTGATGTGCATTGTATAGTTCTGTGTGTGACTGCAGCGCGTTGATGCGGCTGAGGAGGTAGTCGAAGCACTGGTCCATGTAGGTCAGGGAGGATGCTGTTTTGCGCTGGCTTTGCCCGCTGCGGGCGGAGATGGACTCCAGCGCCGGCTCCAGGTGCTGCTGCTCGACCGACATTTGCGCGACGGGTAAGATCTCCGAGTACAGGGACTCGAGCTCTGCCTGCAGCGCTTCACTCTCATCGGGGTCTGCATCGCTGTCGCGCGATTGCTGTGCGGCTGCGAGTGCTGACAGGTATGTCGTGTCGAGCCGCGTCCTGATTGTCTCGACTGTGATTTTGATCAACCTATAAACAATGAGTGCTATTCGCCAATTCAATACTGAACACCTACCGTAGACATGTCTCTCGCAGCTTGTCAGTAGATTTGGCTTCTTCGGGGTCTGGCTCGCTGAGTTCCCATCCAAGCTTCTGCAGGCTCGTCAACAGGGCATCATCAGACTGCAGAATGACGTCAAGCGCCTGCTGCAGCGACGTGGCATTGGGGCCGTTGTCATGCCTGAGCTCCGCGATGCGAAACTCGAGGCCGTGTGCGATTTCCGTCATCTATCCAACCACATGTCAATCGCCCACTCCAGAGTGATTTGGCACCGAGGCAAACTGTCTCGCGCGGGGACAGAGCGAAGGGGCCAACAGATAGTTACCTCGGACGAGATTCGTACGCGCTCGGATTCGAACTTGCGCTGCCGGGAGACCTCGAGCTCGCGCCGCCTGGCCTGGTTGTCGGCACGATTCGCTACCAGGCGCGACAGGGCCTCGCGCTGGTGACGCAAGGTTTCAGCTTGCTTGTTCATGGCGTGCGTCGACCGCCCCAGGTCCTCGACGGCGGCCCTGACGTCGTCCTCGCGCAGCGGCTGCACCTGGGCCAGGTCATACCGCTCGGCGAGGCGGTCCACCTGACCGCTCTTGTCGAGCGCGTTGTAGCTGTGAAGGGAAGGGAAGTCTGCATGTTAGCGAGATGGGTTTGGCGGTGCGGGCAGATTTGGCCATGTCGGGAAAAAGACGAGATTTTTTCCACGTCTTCTTCGTCATATAATTCACTCACAGAGCAAGTTCATCAATTGTTAAAAGGTTGTCGGGGTGCAAATTCGACGTGGCCCAGCCCGCCAGCTCGGCGCCGCCGTGGGCATCGGACAGCGCAGCGCGAATCTCGCCAGGGCCGAGGTCGAGGCGGTGCGACGCGGCCGCCGCGACGAGTAGCGACTCGGCCTCGGAACGGCCACTCATGTCTGCCCGTTTCAGTCTCTTCACCTCTGCGATTGGGGCGGGCGCACTGTGCCTTGGATGGTGTGTTGAACAAACGACGCCTCGATGCCCCGTTCCTGCAGGTGGTGCGCTGGCGTCTCAGTACCCCCTTCGCCGTGGCGTTTTGCTGTCGCTGTGTCGCCTTGGGGATTGTTTCGATGCAGGTACCTCAGTGCTGGAATCAGGTACAACGACGATATGTAGTTTGCGCGGTACAACTGCGACGTCGACAAAGTTGATGGGAGGTGCGAGGAACAGGCGGTCGCAGCTTTGGTGGGGCTTCTGCTGGCGGACTTTTTGCATTGCGCGGCGGCCAGAGGCAGAACAAAGGACAATGGGTTATAGCTGATGCTTCACATGTAATCAGTTGCATTTAGTAGTCTGAGGTGTATTTGTGAGATGGCCATATGACCGAAGCCAGACCGTTGCGGTGCGCTGCCAGCGCTGGCAAAAATCATGTAGTGGTCGGCACGTTTGCTACCCGACAACAGCTGCATCTTGCCAGTCGACGCAGTCACTCTGTTGCGAGGGAAAATCGGTGTGATTGTATGCAAGTTTGGTTCATATTTTCTCGTGTTTTTTTTTAATATTTCATTTACGAGAATATGATCAGCGCCGTGATGCGCCGTGAGAACAGCCGTCTCCCTCATCATCCTCCCGCTTCTTTTCATAAGCAGATTAGCATGCAGCCGCTTCATATTTGCACAACTTTCTTTTCAACAATTTTTTATTGGCTCATAACATACATTTACAAGCCTCCAGCGACTAAGCATGTCGACTTTATATCTCAAATAGAATCACAACTCGCCCCTACCAGAGACTTGCAAACGAGTGCTCTCCAACCATGGATGGCTCCTTAACATCCCACTCACCTTCACCAAAGAGGCAAAAGTAGCGATTCATCTAGCTTTCCCTCTCGCACCTGGCGGCCAGATTCATAGCTCGCTGGACACTTCACCTGTCCTTGCGACATCAAACACCCAACCGTCGGCCAATTCCCCGCCCTCGTAGCATCCATAAATACCCAATTGCTTGCCAGCTCCTCCCGCCATCGTATTCTTCCTCCCTCTTCGACCTGTCTTCCTCTTCATCTTGGAACAAAGAAAGCAACAACACCCTTCTCTTGTGTAATTTGTTCTCTCCGGCTCGTGTTACAGCCTGCTCATCTGATCCCCATCCGACTTGTCAACGGTCCCGTTGTGCGACCCGACCCCCGTTGCTCGTCGGCGCACTTATACAGGTTGGCGCTGCGTGGCACTTTAAGGCACCGCTAGCAATAGTCAACCATCATTGTCCGTTCGAAAGCATCTTGTTCCTGAATCACTAGACTCTGATAAAAATTGCCTGCCTCTGCCACCATGCGGTCCTGCCTGCCTTCGCTTCGGCTGGCTGGCTTGCCGAAGAGACAGAATCAGCACATACCAAACACAAACTTGTCCATCGACATGGAACGCAATGGGCATATTCGGCTCAAAGACAGACGAAAAAATATGTGGCGAGGTTTCTGTGGCATCTTGTCCATCGCCGTCATCTACCTCATCAGCGAGTTGCTCATCTGGGGTCTGAGTCGTGCCCTCGCACCCGCAAAACTCGAATTCTTCTCTTCCGTCTTGGGCATGCTTCTTGTATTTGCCACCATGATGATTGCATGCGCAATATTTCCAAACCTTGACGAATTTTACGAAAGGCGCCTCAAAAGCAAGGTTAGTAGCGTCAACGTCGCAATGTTGGCGGGTCTAACGTCCTCTAGGTTGATTTCATCAATCGACACATGGGTGCAGCTTTTGCAATTCCAATGGTCATGCTCGGTGGTGATTACACCATCAATACCAAGACCATTGCTTTAGTCGTTGGTGTTTTTGGTAAGTGTCCTACGCTGATGCTCAACTTCAAATGCTGACTTGTTAGTGGCGACTTCACTCGTGGCATGGACCACTGTCTTTATGTTGGCTCGACTCACCCATTTTGCCATTACCAAGTTTTTTGCTCTACTCCCTCCAGCTGCCAAGTGGGGGCTTGCACAAGATACAGCAGAACGACACAACAGTCGTAGTCCAGTCGGCCAAAACTCTGGCCACTCCGACAGCACCACGGGCCCCAACACAGCCTCTCCGCGCCAGCCTCTGGTCTGGACATGGCTTTCTCAGTTCTGGTCGCTCATCGCTTCCTTCTTCATAATGTTCGCCATTGGCGTCCCTCTCGCGGTTGTCCTTGGCGAGCCTCGCATGCTTGACGGCTCCGCCCTGTGGTTTATCTGGATGGCCTCCGTCACATTGCAGCGCGTCATGAAGCAGCAGGTCAAGAGCAGCATCAAACCACCCAGGATGCTGCCCATCTTGACAACGCTAGCCAACCCGGTCTTAATCACAATCCTCCTCATGACAGCCTACGCCCGCGCCAAGGCCTACGCCATGTCGACCAGCATATCTGAAGTGCTGCAAAAGCTCAGCAGCGGCACCCAACTATACACCATATGGACTTCCGGCGTTCAACAAAGCCCGACCCACCAGAATCAGTGGTTCGGGGCTGGCGACGCTGCCCTGTCCATGCTTGGCTGCGGGTTCATCGTCTGGGGCTTCAAGTTGTACGAATGTCGACGCCAGCTGTTCAGCGCCTCGGGGCTCGTCACCATCTTGGTTAGCGTCGCCACTGCTGCCGGCAATGTGTTCTTGGGCACCCACGCGGGATTTCTCATGGGCCTCCAGCGGCCAGAGGCGTTGGCGTTTGCGACCCGGATGACCACCTTGGCACTTGCCATCCCTGCCATGAAAAACGTTGGCGGTAACACGAGCCTTACCGTTGCGCTCATGATTACCAACGGGATTCTCGGCCAACTCGCCTACCCGTCGTCTCTCAATGGCGTGGAGGCGAGCTCCAATCAGCTGAAGCGCAAGCCGTCGACTGACAGCTGCGACTCCACCGAGACGGCAGCGTCGGACGCCACCGCGTCGCAGACTCCCGAGGAGGAGCAAGTGGACAGCGCAAACACGGTCGCTGCGGGCATCGCCATTGGCATCAACGGAGCAGCCATGGGCGTGGCCTACCTGTATGAGAACAAGTCGCGGTCCGCCCCTTATGCCGCCCTTGCTGTGACCACGTACGGTGTCGTGACGGTTGTGTTTATCGCTGTACACCCGTTCAAGGACGCGCTGCTGAGTTTGGTTTGACACGGTAGATGTTGAGCATTGACAATTGAGAAGATTGGCATAGAGGCGTTTATATCGTTATCTGCAAGAAACTTGGTGAGGTCATGATCGGACGAGCAATCATCGCGGCCAAGATGCTGGCAAACCCGGGCCGACGGGAAAAAATGTACAAAGAGATGCGAAAAGCACGAGAACATAGGGTAGCGCGCTAGAGGTAGTTGTGAATTTACAAATGTTACCTGCACATTGAAAATGTTGTGCACTGTAGTTGATTTAGTTGATTTGAAGCTGGCTGTTCAGGCGTCGCCTATATTCCGTGAAGGTAATAGTCTTGGAGCTAGGGTCACGCAGGTATTACTCGAGTCTGTGCTTGTCAGCAGAAATTTAATTCAATCATTTCGGAGCTCAGCGTACCTCTCAATCAGGTGCAGCCCGCTAGCCGTCTCGATGATGCCGCTCATCTCACCCGGCTTGAGCGCAAACGACGCCTCCTCAAACTCCTTTTGCATGTCGCCGCGGCCAAAGTAGCCGAGGTCGCCACGCTTGCGCGCCGAGGAGCAGTCTGACTCGGTGGGCGCGAGATCGCCGAGCGTGACGCCGCCAGCATGAATCTTTGCCTCGTGGGCCTTGATAATGTCCATGGCCTCGTCCTTGGAGCGGGTAATCTCGGCCTATCGCGACAGCGTTAGCATTCCTTGATCTCTTGTCCGCTGTTTTGGAACTCTGCCGCAGAAACGTCGCACCTCTCTCCAGCTGCTGGGCCGTCTGCTGTCGCGGTGCTTGACGAGCAGGTGGGCAGCGCGAATCTTGCCCTCGGGGACGCCCGGGACGGCGCCGGGGCGCTGGCCGGCGCTGTGGTGACTGGCCATGTAGTGCTTGAGCTTGTCGCTGTCCGTGCCCGCGGGCGGCTCCCATCGCGAGACCTTGTCGGCGGCGTTGAAGTAGTAGGGCAGGCCTTTGGAGTTGGAGTGGCGCACTTCCCAGTTCGGGGGGAGACCGGTGTCAGCCTAGCAAAGAGGGCATCGAGGTTAGCAGGCTGTCTCTGCAAGATGAATTACTTTCCAGAGAAAACGGAGCCATGTCTCGGGGCAGCAGAGATTTATGCAGCGCGCGCTGGGAGGAGGCGCGCACCATGGTTGTGGTCGTGTGACGGAGACGGGTAGCGAAAAAGCAAGTGTCGGGTTCAAAGACCAATGATTGAGATTGCACGTCGGTCGGCAAGGCTGAATCGTATCAGTACGGCAGGAAATGCCACTTGGGTTTCTGTCGCCTGGTTCGGGTGTAAGGAGGAAGCTTTTCGCGAGCTGAAATGACGTCTGCCGCGACAAAACAGTGACAGAAGAAAGCAGGTTGGCAGGCCGCCGAGCGATTGGGTGTTACCCCACGTTTCCGGCGGCGGGGCAGAGAAAAAAGGCGCTGGAACTGCTTGGTTGGCGGCCCCTCATTGGGTGGTGCTGGTGCTGGGTGGAATAGGACAACCCTCGATACTGACCCAGTAGCGAATCATGGTGAAATAGTCTGCCACTGTTGCATATTACGTCTCTCAAAGTAGAGGCTATCAAGTGAGAATAGCATTGTGATTATCTGCCACGCTAAAAAAGGGACATAATCGAGTCAAAACGTAGAGTCGGCCATATTGGTGCCATCTCGACTTCGAACAGTCTAAATCGGCAGTTGCAGAGGCTCCTTACAGTGGCCGCTGCTGCTCGTCAGTGGCCGGCGGCCCACTGTAACCGCTGTCGGTGCCCGAGTCCCTGATTTTCAGCGCATGCATCAGGGGGACTGTCATTGGCTGGGCCACTGACTCAATGCAAACGACGTTGTGAAAGCCTGCCCGCTGCATCAGCCGTCCATTTCCCACCGGTGTGTCAGCGTCCATGTCTTGCAAGCCTGCTTATATTTTAAAGTTAAATGGCAGCAGGAAAGGCTTTTTTGGCACTAGGAACTTGACTTTATCCCCTGTTGGTCTCTTTGTGACACTACCGCTTCCTACCTCCCCGTGCCTGCACTTTGCAACCGCTGACTCATCCCTGTGGCAAAGTTCCACCCAACAGCCTGGTGGCTCGCGAAAAACCCACCACTCTTGGCGCGATGCTCCCCCGACACCTTTCCACGCATCGAATTAAATACCAGCTCGCCCGCGGCGCCTTTCACAACACCGCTTCAACTTTGCATCAGCATTTTAGATAGTTTTTTCTTCCGCGCAGTAACATGGCTACTCCCCAATCGACAACGTCCTTTCAGGGCGAATCCGAGGACAAGAAGCTCGAGCAAATCACCTTTCGCTTCTGCTCCGAGTGCTCCAACATGCTGTATCCCAAGGAGGACGAGCAGGCTCACAAGCTGCAGTTTACGTGCCGCACTTGCCAGTACACAGAGGACGCCCGCTCGACGTGCGTCTTCCGCAACATCCTCAACAACTCGGCGGGCGAGACAGCCGGCGTCACCCAGGACGTCGGCTCCGATCCTACGGTTAGTGACCACCTTTGCGCTCTCCCGATCTGCCTGCACTGCGGCGTTGCCATCATGTGCGACACCTGCGGCTTCCCAAGTCTGGAACTTGCGGCCTCGACAGAGCGATGCGGCAGCAGCAAGGACGCGGATTTCATCATGACATTTGCTTCCAACATTGGCTGGACCGAGGAGGATTTATTCGACGAGTTTGGCTGCGATTTCTCGGCCGACAACATCGAAAACGCCGGGAACATGGATTCAACCTCGACAGCGAGCGAGGTTTCCTCTCCAAGATCATGAGCAACTGACGGATTTCTACAACCACACACAACCACCGACAAACACACCCGCGACTCATGATGGCCTTCTTGTCAAATATTTTCCGTGTTGGAATTTGTGTCACTACACCACTGAGATGACTTGCTTTCCTCACTACACCATGCGTTGCGCAGCCCTACCATTTCATGAAACCGGCTGGCTAACTGGCATTGCTATTTGCGCGTAACAGCTTCCTCGATCCAACAAGAACTGCCCTCGCTGCAACCACGAGGAGGCCGTCTTCTTCCAGTCGCAGCAACGAAGTGCTGAGACTGGCATGGTAAGCCATCGTCCTCTCGACGTTTGTATACTATCAGAGATCTCGTGTTGACACGTGTTGCAAGAAACTGTTCTACGTGTGCTGCCTCTGCGGACACATTTTCTCTTGAGCAGCGACATTTTTTCTGTTGCATTGTTTATACGACTCTTTGTAAAGATACCCACGAAAAATTATGGCATGGGAAGACTTGTGAAATAAGGGGAGGCTTCTGGGCGTTTTTTGCCTTTTTATAGATTTTATACTGATGGAGTCGGGTATTTCTCATGAAGAGAATCATTATGGCACGACGGTTCAATCATGAGCACGATGCGAAACAAGTCTCAGCCAAGGAGTTATCCTGTTATACGAATATTATTTTGATTGTTAATGTTCTTGTTCCTGTGACTGTAGAAACAATGCTCAATTGACCGATTGAACACACATCGCATTCAAACTTTTAGTTCACGCGATGTAATGCCAAGTAGAGTAAAATCATGAATTGTAAGGAGATTTGCCCATCACCGCAGGCTCCCTCTTGTAAAACGCCGCGCAGAAATGCTACAGGTGTAGTTGTACAGTAATTTTGTGCCGGAATATGATGCACGGAATTCCCGACTTGTCCCCTTTCCCCCTTCTTCCTCTTCTCGCCGACTCCCCTGCAGTCGATGTCTCCTCTTCATCAAGATGCAGAATTACGCCTGCATCGGCGCCATGGACAGAATCTTGCTCCACTTCTTGCGCTTCAGCTCGGCGCCGACGACGCCGTTGATGCGCGAGCCGACGGGGTCGCCGGCCTTGTTGAGCAGCACGCAGGCGTTGTCGTCGAAGCGCACGACGGACCCGTCGCGACGCTGCGTCGGGTACTTTGTGCGCACGACGACAGCGTGGCGCATATCGCCGCGCTTGACCTTGGCGGCGTTGGAGACGCCCGACATGCCGGACGAGGAGGCGGCGCGGTGCTCCTGAACGACGACGACGATGCGGTCACCTAGGTGCTGTGTTAGTGGATGGGCACATGCTTTGGTAGTTGGAGTTGTCGGTTCGGGTTGGAGGGCCGTGGAGTTTTTTATATTGCAGACGGGACAGTGTATCGGCTTCGGGAGGTCGTTTGTACCTATTCTAGCGGCGCGCTTTTGTCCGACCACGAGCGCGCATTCGACGAGGGCGGCGCCCGAGTTGTCGATGCAGTTGAGGATTGTCTGTGTTGCTGCATCAGCGATCATGCCAATCAAGCCAAGCGAGGCTTTGAGTAGCTCATATTCAAGACAAACCTTTAATTGAATCATGCTGGGTCATTTGTGAGTAACAACGACGGTCCGGGATTCGCAGAAAGTTGCTTCGTGGCGTCGAATGCTCCCTTTCCACAGCTCTCACGACTTTTTGGCGCTGGCGTAGTTTTTCCGCGGTTGCTTAAAGGTCACGTGCAGCATCCGAGGTGCCTGACGAGATTGTGGGGGATCGGTACGACTGGCTGACTTACACTTGCGAGGTCGGGGTCGTGCCATGTTGCGAGAAACTGGTAATGGTTCCGAACATTGATTTCTGCTGAAAGCCTGTCCGAATAATGCTGTGATCGAGGCCATCCATCGTGCAGTTACTCAGAGATGATGCGTCATGGCCCCGGCCGCGTTGACAGGCTCGCAGGTCACCAACATGGGTTTCGAAATTCAAGGCTCGGCTAGATTACTCTGAAGTCAACTGCTAACCAAAGAAGTTACATAGCCTGGCTTTTGTGCGTTTGTGGCAAAGCAAGTTGAGAGTGAGCCGTCGCACAGAGCCGCCATCGGCCCCGGCTGCCGCTTCAGCTAGCCTTTCACAGTTACATCTTCGCAATGATGGCACTGCGAAAATCGACATGTCCCGAGCTTTTTCCAAAGCCTTTTTTTCAATTCTGTCTCACAAACCGCGACTATTCTGCCTCGCCGTTTGTTCTGCTGGTTTGCAATTTAATTCATCAATCATGAGCGATTCATTTATTGGGTTCTGCCATGACACAACGAACCACGGAGCAATGGCTTGAATCTGTCCGTACCAAAAAAGGCATAACCGCCCGTGTTGCCTCTGTTCATTAAGTCACCATTTCAGCTATGAATGTGTCACGTCCAAGCCTCCTTTCAACTTACACGAGGCGCGTCGCAGCCGAACATCCCCAGCCACTCCATTAATTTACTGCAGCAGCCCGCGGTGGGCCAGGTTCCGCCACCCGCAAAGGCCCCTGTAATTGCCCTTGCAGGGGCAGAGAGCCCCTAGAACAGGTGGTCGACTCCCCTGCAAGGTACCTGCGCAATTAACGCGGTCGCTGTGGCAGCGGAATGCGCGACGGCGGGCCTGGCCATACTCCAGACCCTGTCACCGGCTTCCCACTTCCCTCTTGCCAGGTGCCAACATCTCGAGGACTTCCTTCTTTTTCATTGCCTTAGCTCGCCACGTTGCACTCGTCAAGCCATCCGCGTCCCCTCGTACAACCTTCTTTACTCGGTGCGATACGCTATATAATCTCTGCATTTGTGCCATTTCTGTCTGTCTTCTCGTCAGCACTTGTCTTGCCGTCAACCAGTACGCTCGTCCCTTTCCACTCGTTTCCGACCGGCCGGAAGGACTTGGACGCTCGAATTGACCACGAGACTTGGCACTGGGCTCCCTGCTCTTGGCTTCTGTTGCTTCTTCTCTCACGGCATACTCTTCAAGGACCAATAGCGAGTCTTGCAGTTGTTACGTTCCCCGGATCACCTTCTTGCGAATATGCCTCCTTCAAAGAAGGCCCCGGCCAAACGCCACGTCCTGACGCTGGCGCAACTCTCTGCATACGACGATATCCTAACCGACGCCCTTGTAGACCATGTATGTCTAACTGGCAGCTACGAGAGGCGACGACTGACCATCCCAGGTATTCTACTGGACCACAATTCCAAAAAACCGACCCTCGTACCACCCGTCCCGAGGCGTGGTAGAGGACACAATTGCCAAGATCCTACAAGATGAAGTTGTTATAAACAAGAATCCGGCGGCGGCAGAGGCAAAACTCTTGGCGACCGACGGACTACGCAGATTCTCGGCCGCCCTCAAGTCGGACAAGGAAAGGGAGGACTTTCGCCGCCATCTACGACGCTACATCAACATCTACCTGCCGGACTGTCCATGGGAGGTCAATTCCACAAATCGGTACACCATTGTGACGCATGAGGCGAGCATCACCGCACGACGAGTCATCCGCCGCAACGAGAGCATAAAGTATCTCTCAGGCATGAAGGTCCACATCACACCAGAGGAGGAAGACTTGATTTCGAATCGCAAAAAGGACTTCAGCATCGTGGTCAGCTCGCGAAGCAAATTGACCAGCCTCTTTATGGGGCCGGCCCGGTTTGCAAACCACGATTGCAACGCAAACGCAGCGCTCATGACCACCAGTGCTGCGGGCATTGAGATTGTCGCCACCCGGAACATTGCGCTTGGTGAAGAAATCACAGTCACCTACGGTGACAATTACTTTGGCGAGGACAACTGTGAATGTCTCTGCAAAACGTGCGAGGATGGGTTCAGAAATGGTTGGGCAGACGCCGAGGGCAAGCCCACAGTTACAGTGGATGAAGAGGGAAAGACGGAAACATATGTGCTACGCAGACGACGACGTGATGACAGCATGTGTGAATCGTCTCGAACACCTTCGGTAACGCCAGTCATGCGACCAAAAATTCGCAAGACTCGGACAGCCTCCCGGTTTCTGGACAACGAAACCGCGACACCTGCAGCACCCTCACCCGCGCCGGACACCACGCCACGGACGGGCAAGCGCACCTTTGATGCCATGGCTACGCCACCAGTGACACCAGCGAAGAAGCTCAAACACACGGTCGAGCTCGTCGATGCTGCTCGTGAAGCATCGCGGGGGAGCTCCGTCAGCGGTAGCATCAGCTCAAGCCAAGGCGAACCCCTGGAAACCGATGTTTCCTCACCTGAACCACCGTCGGAGAAGCCCGGTGCAGTCGACCCCCTGTCTCCGAAATCCTCGCAAGGAGCTCCATCGCCGCAAAAGATGGATGATCCTACCTGCATTTCTGTCATTGTCGAGCCAAGCCAGGACGACGCTCTAGACAGCATCACAGTGAGCATCGAGCCCGTGGATGATGGGTACAAAGCAGACGCGGGAGTGGCTCCAAAGCGCAAGTACCAGCGCAAGGTGTATAGAGAACAGACTCCACCTACAAGATTAAGAGCGGCTGGCGACTATGTGCTCACACCACTGCTGCTCTCGGAACCTGCAATGGCCTGGGTCCAGTGCGGCATTTGTGTTGCACCGTTTGTGCAACCAAACGCATATTTTACCCGCGCATCCTGCCCACGGTGCGAGAGACACTCCAAAGTGTATGGCTACATGTGGCCAAAGACGGACAAGGAGGGTCCTCGGGACAAGGAAGAGCGCGTGCTGGACCACCGGACTGTACACCGCTTTTTGGACTCTTACGACGAGAAGCGGGTTCGAGGGCGAAAGGGAGTTGAGCCGGTAGAGACGGAAGCGAATCCGTCGCGTGGCCGGAGTCTAAAGCGCAACTCTCTGACCAAGCCCGCCGTGAAGCCGGCCGCTATAGTCGTTGCAAGGCCAAGAGCGGACAGTGATGTCCGACGGAGTGGGCGCCCTCGGACTGTGAGCAGGAAGCTGGTTGACGAATAAGCAGTGGCGGGAAGCTTGTCAGAATGAGGGATGATGCAAGTAGCGAGTGCCGGGGTAAGTGTATTGATTGTGGGTTCTAATATGTACAGCGAGCGGGTAGACTAGTAAAGCTGCCATGTAATTATACATGACATTGAACGAATCTGTTGAAGCATGTGAGATGTGAAGGAATGATTGCGGTATTTTAGGCAATTCTTGCCGACGAATCATGTAAAGTGAGGTGCGAATTCGAGTGACACAGACGAGTAAGGAATATGGAAAAAGTCTGCGGAGCAAGGCCAGTTGAGTTTCGGCGATTTGTGTAGGCGGTGCTAGAGAGGTTGGTGGTGCTTTTACGTGGCGGCGTTTCTGGCGTTTGTACGGATACTGAGAGGTGTTATGGGGTGGTGGAGATTCTAGGCGCATGAGAGCGACCATGCTGTATATGATAGGTGAGAAGAAAATCGAAAGAATAGGCGGGAGAAGTCGCAGAAATCACATGGCTCAAGTCGTCCAATACACGGGTTCCTCCTTGCACCGTGGTGGTGGTGCACAAGTGAGGTCGCATGCAAGGTTGGTGGCGCCAAATAAGCTTATCCGATGGCAGCGCATGCTGCAGGCCGATCCAGCCACGATCCTTGCTTTGGCTGTGAATTTACAACATTAAAAGACGATGTACCGTCACTAGTCTGCAGGCGGAATGAGCAGATGTAAGTCTGCCGGCAATAGATGCCGTCTCTTGTCCGCAGCTTCTGTACCATGGAGTGAGTTGTAGACACGCGGGCAATAGTTGAGTGGGTGGATAATTGCAGTGAAACAAAGATGAGGAGTCAGGAAAGAATAAAGGACAGGTTTATTCGATTGCTCTGTGAATTCCGGGCCTGGCTTGCAGTTTCAACAGGGTAGATGGTGCGGGCATGAAGCCGCAGCGCCCGCTAAAACCGCCGTGCGTCAGCCTCGCTGCACGGCAATCACATCTCTTTCCATCTCATCATTTCCAAAAGACTTCCAGCTCGCATCTACTAATTCTGAATCTCTCCTGTTAATCTTGTATTCTAGCTCTGCGAATCACAGAACCTCTGCCTCACCGTTGGCATATACCCAGCGGCCGGCATAATGGTAACGTCTCCGCTGCTGCCGAACCCGCCGAGCAGCCCTCACTGACCGCGCGGCCCTCGTCAGCTTCCATTACATCTGCTGCAAATTCCACGTACGTTGGTCCAGAATCATCCTTTATTACATTGCTGCTAAATTGTCGTTTCTTTACGCAGTAGCCTTGCCGGCCGCGCTTGGCCGCGACGGCGCCGCGAACAATGACGACACCCGCAACGGCCTCACCTGGACCGACGGCGCGCTGCGGATGAATGAGATTCAGGTCGTCGGCACGCACAACAGCTACCACGTCGAGGCGGACCCGAAGGAGCAAAACTTCATGGCGCGCTTCACCGACGATGCAATCAACTTTCGCTACTCCCATTCCGCGCTGGACGTGCAGCTCGAGTACAACCGTGTCCGCAGCATGGAGTGCGTCTCGCACACTTTCTCTCACCGCTCTCTTCCTATCCCACTGACATTTTTTTCGCAGGCTGGACATACTGGCAGACCCCGGCGGCGGCCACTACGCCCGGCCGCTCATCCGGCGCCTCGTCGGCCTGCCGTTCCCCGCGAATCCCACCTTTGCCACCAACAGCACCAAGGTGCTGCACGTGCCGGACCTCGACGTCGGCAGCGTCTGCGCCAGCGTCGTGCAGTGCCTGCGTGTCGTCCAGCGCTGGGCGGCGGCGCACCCGCGCGCCGTGCCCATCCCCATCCTGCTGGAGCTCAAGACGGCGGAAAAGGTTGGCGGGGTGGTCGGCGGCGCGCCCGTCATCCCGTGGAACGAGACGGCGCGGCTCGACTGGCTCGACGCCGAGATTCGCTCCGTGTTTCCGCGGCGGCAGCTGATTCTGCCGGATGATATACGGCACGCCGACGCGCCGACGCTCGAGGCGGCGGTGCTGCAGCACGGCTGGCCGGATCTCGAGTCGGCGCGCGGCCGCGTCTTCTTTGTCATGGACAATGGCCCCGTGCACCCCGTCCGCAGCGCGTACGTGGCCGGACGGCCGAACCTCGAGGGCCGCGTCATCTTCACCAATGCCGCGCCGGGGGACGCCGACTGCGCGTTTCAAAAGCACAACAACCCGACGGGCGCAGACGCCGTGGCCAACATCCAGAAGCAGGTCGCCGCGGGGTACTGGGTGCGCACGCGCGCCGACGTGCCGCTGGACACGGTGCTGCGGGGCCGGTGCGGCACGGCGCGGCGGGAGGCGGCGCTGCGGTCGGGCGCGCAGATTGTGTCGACGGATTTTCCGGTGTATGGGCCGAGTGCGCGCTGGGGGTGCGACTATGCGGTGCGGATGCCGGGCGGGTGGGCAGCGCGCTGCAATCCGGTCAATGGGCCGTCGTGGTGCGATGAGGCGGCGCTGGAGCCGGGTGAGTATAGTCGGAACTAGGAGGATGTGGTAGGTTTTTATATACCCGGGTGAGATTTAGCATGGATAGTGGGTTTAAGCATAAGAGCAAAATGAGTTGAGATATGTAGAGTGAGTGTTTGCTGCAAATGACTTGCGCAGAGTGAATGTATGCCGCAGATGTTGCTAGTATATAGAGTCAATGTATGCTGCAGAATGACTTGCGGATATGTAGAGCCGATATATGCTGCAAAATGACTGCAGATATGTAGCGTCAATGTATGCTGCAGAATGGCTGCAGATATGTAGAGTAAATATACGTAAAACCAGACAAAACAAATGAGGGTATCCTTGCTATCGCGAAACGCCATGGAACAAGCCGTTCCTCACACTGCCCAGCATCAACGACATCCCCTTACACCATGTTCCTGCGCATCTGCGCTCTCGTCTTCCTCACCCGCCGACAGTCAAACACGCTCCAGACGACGTAGACCAGCCTCACACCCCTACCGCGCCCGTTAGCAATCGTTCATCGTCTCCGTCACACGCGGCACTTACCCCGTCGCCCACGTCAGCCCCGCCGTCACCATCATAACGTGCCGCCACGGCGCCGGGTCCTCCTCGTAGCCGCGATCCGACAGCCCGACAAACGACCCCGCCGTCAGCGCCGCGGCCAGCATGACGAGGTCGAGCCCGCCAATGGCGTAGGGCGAGACGCGCGGCAGCTGCGTGTGGATGAGGTCGACGAGCATGAATGTGTCGATGATGATGGCCACTGAGTTCTGGCCCATGTGTATTAGTAAAGGTCTGTATGAGTAAGGAAAGGAGAGGAACGTACTGCGCCAATGGCTACGCCCGCAACGCCGCGCTTCACACGCCAGCGCGAGACGAGGTAGAGTGCGCTCGCGAGGCTGGCGAGGGCGAGGCTCAGCGTCACGCTCCGCGCGAGGGCCTGCACGAGGCCGTACCGGTGCGAGGCCCGCGGCAGGGCGCGCTCCAGGACGAGGTCGTGCGAGAGCGGCAGCCTGATGGACGGCGCCGCGGGAGCACGAGGGACGTCCACTGGACCGCCTGCTGAGGAAGTCTCGCCGCGCCACACGGCCGGCGTCATCATGGGCTGCAGCTCAAACTGCGTCGGGCGCGGGGATGACGAGGGGCCGGCGACGACGGCGGCGGCGGCATCGTTGGGGGCGCGCGGTGGGCGTGGCCGGCTGGTGTAGGTCTGGAAGACGGCCCCCGCCATTTTTGGTTATTGCGCCCGCCGC
Organism: Akanthomyces dipterigenus; assembly: GCA_030783385.1. Classification (NCBI taxonomy): domain Eukaryota; kingdom Fungi; phylum Ascomycota; class Sordariomycetes; order Hypocreales; family Cordycipitaceae; genus Akanthomyces; species Akanthomyces dipterigenus. Next base: position 39,566 of record JARJRE010000425.1, on the reverse strand, counting down.
GGGCCGTTGCTCGTGTGAGATGCTGCGTGTTGTGTGCGGTTCATGGAAAGATTGGAAATGTGTGTGAATGCATTTTACTTATTCCAGCCGGCAGCAGAAAGGTGAGGTGCATAAACGGGTTGATGTGCGGCTATGTGAATGGGAAAAAGATCGTCAGTGTGTGTGGCTGGGTTTCTCGAGGCGTCGTCACTTTTCTGGGCGGGGACAAGCGACGAGATGTTCCGGGAAAGCAAACGGCCCTGCAGCGAGGCGTGGCCGGGATTGAGCAAGCGTTGCGGATGGGCGTGTGATTGGGCAAGCCTGGGCTGTTTGGCTTGTTTCTTTGCTCTCTTGTGGAAATGTTTTGTCAAATCCTGCCGTGTAGTCTGGTGAAATTATGGTGGCTGTGTAGGACGAGGCGCATACAGACTGGACATGGGGAGTTTGCCCTGTGGTGGGCCTAATTTCTTCTCTCTGGTTGGAACAAGTAATACCTGGTTCGAGGTTTTGAACATTCATTCCATCTTTCGCGATCAGCTAACATGGAACTTTTGAGTCCAGGCACATCCAAGTATCGTCTCAGTGGCAGCCTGCACCTGTAACTTTGCCAGCGTAGTTCGGGATCCGTTGTATTATGCCAAACCACAGGGTGATCGAGATTTATCTGGCATTTTTATTCCCTTGTTGGTATGTACTGTGTAGAGATGTATTGGATTCGTCTGCGGCGTGAAAGTCGGTGAACTTGAGACCATTTCTGCCAGCTTGTCGAGGTTGGGCGTTTAAGCCTCACTGCCAAACGCGCAATGTCGGAAAAGTCAAGGTCGTCTGCGACAATGACGAGGAAATTGGGACGCTTGTCTGTTGTCGTGTTGGTGGGGGACATGGCCCGGAAACAATGTAATCAGGCGTCGATCCTCACAATTTATACACATTTGATACTGGTACGACTGGGTAGATGCTATATACGGTGAAGCTTGAGCTGTTGGCAAACGATGAAACGGTCAAATTAAAGATTAAGTATTTCGTCCTTTCCACATGAAGCTCGCAATTCGCCTCGAGCGAATTTACAGTCGCTTTTAATAGTTGGAGGTCATTGGATTCGATCGGGCTCAATATTTGAATTGGCAATTTATTAGCAGCCTAATGTCAGCATTTTATGCTCGGGCTTGTTTGAGGCCAAGCCCAAGTAGCGTGTGGTTTGTCACAGCCGTCGGAGCCACCAAAGTCAAACGGTTCCAACTTACACATATAACACTAGCCACCCACGACTGTAACAAGCCTAAAAACAATTGCATAATCAGTTTCTACTGGTAGTTAGGTATTTACCACGACTTTCAAGTTGAACCAGCACCTGATAGCACTACAGCCGCTAACCCCCGCTAAAGCGACCCTGTGATCCACCGCGGGCGGCGCCATTCCGCCATGCTCTGACGCCACTGTTGCACGCCGGTCTCGAAAAGCCGATCCCGTGATCCTCATCTTTCACCTCATTCTTCCCAACCTTGCATTACTTCCGCTTGTCACCCCTATACACTTCTCAGGTCCCGGACACAATGCCTGGCATCTCTCGCATCGTCTTCGCAGCGACAGCGCTGGCCGCCGCCGTCCAGGCCGTCGCGCCGCCCGCCCAGAACCCGCTCGTCAAGAACCCCAAGACCAACGTCGTCGACTCGCAGAAACTCCAAGACCTCATCCGCATCGACAACCTCTCCAAGCGCGCCGAAGAGCTCTACGCCATTGCCAAGCTCTCCGAGGTCGACTTTAACCGCCCGACCCGCGTCATCGGCAGCAAAGGCGCGCTGCCCCCCTCTCCCTCCTCCCCATCGTCACTAACGGAAAACAGGCCACGAGGGCACCGTCCGGTACCTCGTCGACACCCTCCACTCGCTCGGCCAGTACTACGCCGTCTCGACGCAGACGTTCCCCCTCACCACCAGCACCGTCTTTGAGTCGCACCTCGTCGTCGGCGACGCCGTGTACCAGGACGCCAAGCCGCTGAGCCGCACGCCCCCGACCAAGGACAAGGAGCCCGTCCACGGACCCCTCGTGCTCGCCGCACGCAACGGCTGCGAGGCCAGCGATTACCCCGCCGCGGCCCAGGGCGGCATCGTGCTCGTGCCGCGCGGCGAGTGCGCGTTTGGCGTCAAGTCGGAGCTCGCGGGCCAGGCCGGCGCCAAGACGGCCATCATCTACAACACCGACGACGAGGACGTCAGCGGCACTCTCGGCGACCCCACGCCGAACCAGGTCGCCACCTTTGGCATCCCCAACAGCCGCGGCAAGGCACTCGCAAAGAGGCTGCACCACGGCGAGCGTATCGACGTCATGGCGTACATTGACGCCGCCGTCGAGACGGTGCTGACCAAGAACGTCATTGCGCAGACGACGGCCGGCGACCCGGACCACTGCGTCATGCTCGGCGGCCACAGCGACAGCGTCGAGGCTGGCCCGGGCATCAACGACGACGGCTCCGGCTCGCTCTCGCTGCTCGAAATCGCGGTACAGCTCGCCCGGTTCAAGGTCCGCAACTGCGTGCGCTTCGCGTGGTGGTCCGCCGAGGAGGAAGGGCTCGTGGGCTCGACATTCTACGCAAACTCGCTCTCGGCGGCCGAGAACCAAAAGGTGCGCGTGTTTGTGGACCTAGACATGCTGGCCAGCCCCAACTACGCGTACCAAATCTACAACTCGACCAACGCGGCCAACCCCGCCGGCTCCGAGGAGCTGCGCGACCTGGTGGTGGGCTGGTACGAGAGCCAGGGCCTCAACTACACGTTTAGCGAGTTTGACGGGCGTAGCGACTATGTCGGGTTTATTGATAATGGTATTCCGGCGGGCGGCTGGAGCACGGGCGCGGAAGGCGTCAAGACGGAAGAGGACGTTGCGCTGTTTGGTGGTGTGGCAGGGGAGTGGTACGATAAGAACTATCACCAGATTGGCGATGATGTGAGCAATTTGAACCTGGAGGCTTGGGAAATCAATACCAAGGTAAAAGAACTATTCTATGCTACCTACTGGGGTTTACTGACTGAGATAGCTGATTGCGCACACTGTTGCTACGTATGCCCGTTCGTTCAAGGGCTTCCCCGAGCGCAAGCAGTCTGCGTCGGCTGCGGCGGACACGGGCGCTGGCTCCCACTTTAAATACCGCGGGCCATTTTCCATTATGTAAAGACGATGTATGCACGCATTTACAAATTATACTTGGTGTTGGAAACACATTTTTGGTTTTCTCTGATTTCGTTGAGAAAGCTTTTGCAATAAAGTCACTGCCGTTTTCTTCTTGCCTGTCCTCCGACCCCGTGTTACCACTCTGTCGCACTTTTGAAATCCATTACCAATCTGCGACCGAGAGGTTCGTTGGCGACTGAATCCATGTCAGGTCTGACTGTGCTTAGAAAGCTGAAGCAAAAGAGTCATCACCATGTTCTTGCATGTTCTTCTTGCATGTCCCCCAACCTCTTTTGGCCACTCTCTCGCACTTTTGGAATCCCTTCTCAGTTGTCTACGACGGAGCTGCTGGCTGGCGACTGCAGCAGCACGGGGTCCGGCTGCGTCAAGACCATCTGGGCCTGCCGGATGGCATCCCGCGCCTTGAGCACAGCGGCCTCGGCCTCCTCCATGCCAGCGAGCTTTCTCTGCAGCTGCTTCTTGGCATCCTGAATCAGCTTGACCCTGCGCTCCGTGCCGGCCAGCTCGAGCTTCAGCGCCGCCTCGATGGCGTCGGGCGCTGTGGAGACACTGTCAGACGAGCCGCGGGAAGCACCATCACCGTCGCCGTCGTCGGTGCATTGCGGGACCTGCCAGAGGTGCTGTGATTCGCACTCGACGAGCATATTTACAGTCTCCTCATTGTCTTTCTGGTCTGTTGTACCGAAGCGAAGAGCCAGAAACTCCGCATGGCCAGGCAGAGCCTTACGAAGTGCCTCTTCCCAAGCCTCCTGGTCGGTGTAATAAGTTTCGATTCCGTGAATACCGCGGGCCCTGAAGAGCTTGAAACCAATTTGCTTGCGAACTCGCTTGTACTCACGCGGATCAGGGTGATTCCAATCATTAGAGATTTTGGAGTAGTGTCTCTCGAGCAGGCGCTTCGTCTCGAGGTAGAGGCTGGGCAGTGGATGGCACGAGTCTGTTCCTCCCGGCAAGGATAGACGGTGCCCGGCCTGACGAAATGCTTCATCCATTCGCGCCACAGCCGCGGCCAATGTAGAAGGAGGCGGCATTGCCGGCGTCTCACGTAAACTCCAGATGGGAAAACGAAGTGGTAATGTTGGGCTTGAATCCGGTACGACAGTTTACTGTATTGTCGCAGCTGAGACGCAGGTCTGCTTGGCGTACATGTGCGCTAGATTGATTGTGATGTTAATGGATATGGCATGGCACCTTGCTCCTTGATTATGCCTAGCGATCGGGCAGTAGAAGAATGGAAACGGGCACACTGATTGGCAGTCCTGGCGGCGTCGATATTGTCAATGTCCTTGAATCGCAGTAAGATGCTGCAAATATTGTGCAAGGGACTGCAAGGAAGAAGCAGCTGCTAATGCAGGCTCAAACCTGGAGAAAGATGGGCAGAGGAAAAGAAGTTGAATGAAGGCGGGGAAATCTGTTTGGGGCCGAGTTCATGAGGAAAGTGCTGCAGTGCTCCGTTTGCTGCTCACTCATCGTGCCTGTTTGGACTGGTGCAAGCAAAACCAGTGTCGGCTGGGCAGAAGCGATGAGAATTACGGCAAGACAAACAACGAAGCTTGAAGAAGTAAAATTGTCGTAATTTTAAAATAAATATGCTAAATACAGGCTTAATGTATTACCGCTTGTCACACGAACGAATACCGTCCGCTCGATGCAACTGCCATCCATCGCATCGCACTCAGACAGCCTGCCTGTTGGTCACACGAAGAATTCTGCATGCTGAATCTATGCAATCTCAACCATCAATTTGACTTGTGCCTATAGCTATCTGAGCATGATCTGTCCATCTACACTGTTTGCCGTCTCCTTTCAGCGTCTTTGTTGCTCGTCTATTCCTCGCAAGCCTCGGATGGGCCCGTGGGCGACATATCCTCCTTCTGCGAGCTCTGCTCATCCTGAATCGCCCCCTGCCACTCATCTCTCATCTCCATCAGCCTCTGGCTGCATTCCCGCAACAAGACCAGCCCTTCCCGGCTCGCCGCCTCGGCCGCCCGCAGCTCCTGACGCTCCTGCTGGATCCGCCGTCTGAAGGCGTGCAGGCTGTCTTCGGCCGCCATGAGCTCATCCAGCATGCCCGCGACATGTGTATGCCTCTCCCTGACGCGCCGCTCCATCGCGATGATCTCGCCTTCTTTTTCCAGGTTTGCCGCGTACACGGCGTGGAGTGTGGCGGCGCGCTGCCGCGCCAGGAGCTCCGCGGCGTCCCAGGCCTCGGCCACCATGCTGCGCTCCTCGCCGCGGTGCAGGATCTGGAAGAGCTGCAGCGATCCGCAAACCGCTAAAGCGTTGACCATGGGTGCCAAGAACTTTGTCGACTGGTGCTCGTGAAAGGCGTAGCGCATCACGAGAAGCTCAGCCCTGCGAGGCAACTCGTGCTGCCAGTCGCCGCCGGCACGGTACGTCGTCTTCGTGGCAAAACACCGCCGGAGAATATGCTCGCACAGACCTTTCATCTTTATAACATCGATATTCCTACCAGCGGTTGTGTTGGGTGGCAGAAAAGATTGATCTAAAAGGTTCCGTGTCTCTTCCCAGAGTGCATGAAGTGGATGGCTTCTGTCCACATGTGCGCTTAGGAGGGACATGTGCCCGGCGCTGCAAAAGTCCAACTTCAATTGCAACTCTGCGGTCGCAAAGGTCCACGGCAGTCTCGCCTGTCGCTGCGTAGCTGTGCTGGCGGTACCGGTGTCGGGCATAATGTTTTTGTGGTTTTGATTTAGCTTGTGAGATGAGCGTCTATGAAGGCTCGTTGCGTATGTGAAGAGTAAAGTATTTGAAACAGCCAGAGGCCTCGACTGGTTTAAATAGTTGAATTCGCAGAAGCATTTACATTCAATCACTGCCAAATACCAAAGTGGTGCAGCCGCCATTACCGGTATGGTGCAACATGGGCATGGCTAACAGCTCTCAGCTTCTGTTGCTGTTGAACCGTGACGTTCCGTTTGAACGACGACATGTACGGCTCTGTGAAAGACAGACGCTCACATGGCCAAGGTCATGAAGCCAGAGTAGAGTGAATCAGACGAATCTCTGCGCTCAGAGAGACTCTCGGCCATTCTAGCCCCATGGTTTCTGCTTAGCATTAACGTGCCGTGATGCCATGATAGTGTATGCCCTGTATGTGAATCACCAAGCCTGTTGCTATTCCAGGGCAGACGTACGTTCTACAGCGGACCATTGGCTGGTCAAATGACGCGACGGATCATCGCAACCAAGTTGCACGCAACTCTCAGCTTCAGCATCGGCTTGGCTCTTCGTATTTCAAAGTCGAGACCGGTCCCGTGAAATCATGATTCGGGTGATTTATGATCATGTATTTGAAGATGGGGGCAAAGCGTCCGTCAATCACGGACCGACGCTGTGCACCGGAACTAATTCGCCGTGCTGCCAGCGCCCCGAGCCTCCCCACAGGACCAGCTCACAGCATTTCGTCCCGGGAAGGGTGCCTTTCTTGCTCAAACTTTGTCCCAATCATGACCAATCAGTAAGTAATGTTATCCTCCTATTTAAAAAGTCGTAGGCGCTGTCGTGATGAGGGATGTGTAGTTTCTTGCTGGGGCATTTCTTCGTTGACTGTCTCGGGACTACGGCTAGGGTCCCTGCATATCGATTCGTTTTAGGTCTCGTCGCCTGTAATGCTCTGGTAGTCTCGTCGACTGCCCAAATATAGTCGACTTCCACTGTAATGCAATCAAATCGAACCCCGTCCAAGCCCGTCCAGGACCTATGAGCAGGGCTCTATCTTCAGTATAGCGATGAAACAGCACATTAGGCTTCCTCCCGCAAAGCTACCGGCGCAATTTATAAAGCCACATCTCCGCAACAATGCTACGAGTCGTTGATTTTGATGTCGGAGGTCTAGTTAGCACCTAGGCAAGATCGGATGTGTGCTGGGCGACATCCCAACTCATATTCATTAGCAGAATCGAGCGTCGAGGCGCTACTACGATACTAAAAGCATCAGCAGAAACAAGGACTTTATCAAAATCATAACAGAAAGACTTTGAAGCATGTCAGAGCTCTGTCACAGCGGCAAAGTTGCTGCATGGTTCCGGTCGGGCGATGCGCTAGGGCATCCTACAGGCCTCCCATAGTCGGTTGGCAGCACTGTCCTAACGCTATGCAGTTTACACTGAAAGACGCGTGCCATGTATAACATTCTCAGGGCCCTTGAAAACTATTTAGCAGTTATCTAGCGCTCTAGAGGATATGTACATAGTGTAGTTCTGTTTCGCGTTAGAGTAAGCAACGCCACTAAATGCGACCGGGCGTGCAGAGCGTAGCAAAAGAAAAAGGACATCATCGCTGCTCATCAGTACAGCAGTTTCAAGGCCAGCACCAGCTATTGATGGAGGCATGGCGCAACTTGAGGCTTTAGACTTTTAGTGTCATATAAGTGTTGGAGACAGCGCTTCTGGTAAGGATGAGCAACGGCCTCATTCAAGATGAGATTCCCGGTACCCTCTTTCTCTAGCAAAGGCCTATCCGTAAACAGCGCCTCGCTAGGTCCAGGCTTCGGATCGTCAGCTGTGACTGCTACGGCGATGGCGATGGCGGAGCCGAGGTATGCCACAATGGCACACGGGGCGCAGGGGTGGCGGCACACGTAAAGCAACATCACAGGGTGAATTACCACTCTCATCAGCAATTTTGTTCTTTAGTCTGTGATTAAACAGAGGATTGGATGGGATGTAGGCGTATGCGTGAGGGAGGCATGAGGTTTCACAAGCACTTCACCGACAGCACCCCGGCCGATGTATGGGGTTCGGCCCCCAATCCGATGGGCAAAGGGATCGAAGCTATTTATAGTTGACCGGCCCCTCAATGTCGCTCCTACAGGGCTTGCCGATCTCGGGCTTGGCCATGTGTTCGTTTGAAATCCAAGACAGTCTGCTTATATTGCTGTTCGCTATCCCTAAAGCCATTTCCAACGCCGCATAAATGTATAGTAATGCAATTTCAAACCAGAGCTTCATGGCTCGTCAAATTTCAACCCCGCATGTTGTATATCGTGTACTTCAGACAGGCTGACCCGTGAACAAAGGAAAATACCGCTTCAGTTCCACATCCAGACGCGCCATGCCAATCGGCTTGACCATGTAGTCGTCAGCCCCAACAGCACTCGCCGCTTGCCGATCCGACTGGCTGTCCTGGCCCGTCACCATAAAGACGACACTGGCAGCCCACGCATTCTCCTGCTCCAGGGCACGAATCTGCTCCGTGGCGTCGAGCCCGTCGCACACCGGCATCTGCAGGTCCATGAGAACCAGCTCAATAGACGCGCCGCCGCCCGCCGCAGAGCCTGCCTGGTGCTGCGAAAAGACGTCGACGGCTTGCTTCCCGTCCGCTGCGCTGAGAAACGGCAGCCCGCGCTTCTTGCAGTACATTTGCAGGATGCGGAGGTTGACGAGGTTGTCGTCCACGACGAGCACCAACGGCGTGGCTGATGCTGTTGGGGGCAGAGGCGTCAGCGAGCGCGGCAGGGGTGTCGCAGCCGGGGAATCGCCTCCCGGCGAGAAGCAGGACGTCGAGATTGATCCGCTACCGAGTTGGGCAGCCTGGCTCGCGTCACTCTGAGGCGGTGGCGATGTCCCATCCATGGAACTATAACCTTCGTCTGTGTTTGCAGGCGAAGATGCTCCGTCTTTCTCCTTTTCAGGGGCGGTCTCGGGTTCGGCGATGGTCGCGGACAAAGCGTGTAGCACCGCAGCCACTTCCTCGGCGGCGTCAAGTGTGTTGAGAAGCTTGGATGTTGAGAATGGCGCTCTCACATAGGTGACATTGGGCAGCCGCTCGAGAGACTCTGCTTCGGCCGACTTTGGCACCAGGCAGATGGCGACCTGTTCTGGACAGACTGATGCAATCTTGGTAGAGAATGGCTCTGGATCCCCGCTGTACTCGAGTATTGCAAGGAACTCCGCCGCGGAGCTTTCGGCGGGAGTAAACCCGTTCTGGGTTAAAAACTTGGCAAAGTTTGAGGACAGATGGTTGTGGGAGATGTCGGTCTCGAGCGAATGATACTTCAGTGGTAAATGTTCAAATGAAGATGCGGCCGTAGGCGGATACTCGGTCGAGCTTGTATGAGCCATGTCGTTGAACGTAGCTCTAAAATGCGAGCCGCGATCCACGGTCGAGGATACGAGCTCGACGGAGCCATGTAGTAGCGCCGCGAATTTGCTTGAAATAGTCAAGCCCAGTCCAGAACCTGTCGAGTGTTCGTCGACTTTTTCATAGAGCTGGAAAATGCGTTCTTGGTCCTGCGGGTGAATGCCGCAGCCTGTGTCTTCCACGTCAACCATCAATGTTTTCGTGCCCGGGCGTATGGAGAATCTGACAGTCACAATGCCGCAGGGTGTGCTGTGCATGGCATTATTTACAAGGGGCCAAATACCATCCCGAAGAAGATTCATGTCCGTCCGGAGCTTTGTGTCGTTGGGTACGTCGTTTTGGAAAAAGACCGATGCGCCCAAGCCTGTTTGGCTTGACAACGCTTCTGCCAACTGCTTCAAAAGCTCTTCCTCCAAATCGGCAATATCATGCATGCCGTACCGTCGCTCATTCAAGGCAATGTCGGCCCATCTGTTCAAGGTGATCATGCTGTTGACAGTTGACATGAGTTCTCGCCCTGCGCCAGAGATGGTATCAAGATACAACGACGCTTTGTCTGCAATGCCAAGGGATGTGACCGCTTTCTGTAACGCCGGGTTCGATAAGAGCGCATCAGAGCATGAAAGTGACTTCAGATCCTCGGACAAAAGTTCAGCAGCACCCAGAATTCCATGTAGTGGTGTTCGAAGCTGATGGGATATTCCACGGAGGAACTTTTCCTTGGCCCTGATTGCCTCTGTGAGGAGACATCTCTGCCACATTTGAGTTATGAGACTTGCGCAAGTCTGTATAAACCAGGCATCAACATCGTCAAATATGCGTCGAAAATCTTTCGTGCCAACCACCAGTAGCGAGTGGCCCAGTTCGGTGTCGCATTGCGAAGACATGAGGCGCACTATTCTATCTGTCGGCGGGGCGTTTTGATTCGATGTCGTGATAAACTCGTCAACGTAGGCCGTGTCTTCCCAAAGTCCGTTCTTTAGGCCCGGTGGAAGGACGGTGTCTGGCCCGTTGACGTCGCAGCGATCCGTGTCCGACGGCTGTATGCGAATCACCTCGCTTGGATAGGCACTTCGTAGGATTCCCAGCACTGACTCGTGGGAGTCTTTATTATCGTGGCCATTCTCGACGCTCGCAATGAGATCGGCCAGTCGATGACGTTCACGTTGGCGTCGCGCTCGTGTACACTGCACAATATCGGCTACTACCCAGTCGGCAAGCCGCGTGAGAGTCTGCTGCTGCTGTCGAGATAATGGAGGCTGCGGTGTTGCCGAGGCGACACATAGGGAGCCTAGGCCGATGCACTCGCCAGATTCGTGTTGCATTCGAAGAGGGATGCCGGCGTAGGCCAGCAATCCGCCTTGCTCGACGTAGGGACATTCTCGAAATCTCCAATCCTCCTGAAGATTCGGAAGAAGAAAGACACTCTGGAAAAGTATTAGCTGGTGTTGAGCAGACTTGACATGGCACGTCACATACACCAGGCGGTTGCGTAACAGTGTGCGCGCAAATCGTTTCGCCGCGGGGTAGAATGCCAAGCTCGAGGCCGACCGTGGCCAGGCGAATGTAGACGTTGACATCGAGCACCCCAACCACGGCAAACTCCCATCCTGATGACTCCTGGGCCAGACATGCCTTTTCCTGCAGGCCCGCGAGCAGTTCGGGTTCTTTTTCGAGATGCCGCCCGTAGTACCAGAGCATAGACAGCCGGAGCCGCTCGTTCTTGGCCAGATGAGCTCGCAGGTATCCAGACGTGAGGCCGCTTGTTTCCTTCGGTACCGACGACGGCGCATGAGGATCTAGCTTGGGCGGGTAGCGGCGCGACTCCGTGTCGGGCGCCCATGGCTCGACCGGCGTTCCGACGTTGTCGCCATCATAGATTGGACCGACGATCGTGGGGCGGACCGGGCTTTGGGCGTTTGTCGATGGCGTTAGGAGACCGGCATCTGCCTTGGGAAAGAATTGCATTCGTGCGCGACGGTCCAATGAGACGCCAGATGCGCTGTGTAACGGCGACAGGGATATTGACAAGCGTTCAAGTCTGAGGTTGGCGGCATGGGAAGAAAATGTAGTGGTGACGATCGAGGAAGCTAGCGGGCAGAGGATGGACTAGGCCCAGAACCCGGTTGAGTGGTTCGGTCTCAGTCCACAAAAAACGATCGAGATCCTCGAAGCATCACCTGATTAGCCATTTTTTGCTGCAGACGGTTCTTTGGGTGTTACTGTGCTTATTGACTTGTATTCCCTGTGACTTGAGTTACAAGCCGCGATCGCCTCATCAAGTGCGACGCGAATAAGGACTGATGACAAGAGTCGGCCAGTCAGCGAAAAGGAAGAAAAAGGTCCAAATTATGATGGTCAGCGGAGCTATACCAGCTCTGGCAGCAAAGCAGCCAAGTCGAGGTCTAGGGTAGCAGAACCCTAAATAGACAGACGGAAACTTTGGGCATGTTTGTCGCTGCTCTGTCTATTTTATGGTTGCGGGATGAGCATAGCGTTCTATTTGCTATGATGGAGCCCTTTTAGCTCTCTATTTACTATGTTGAGCTCTACTGCTGTCAGAAAGGAAAGTCCTAGTTCAGATGTGAGCTAATTCCAAAGCTATGCAGGCCGGAGTGCCCCAAGAACATGGCAAAAATGTCTTTTTGCAACAATACTCAGCAGGATAACCACCGAAGTTGTCAATCGCCCCAGCCTAGAGTCCCCTGCACATGCTTGGGTACTCTAAACGCGTCACCTTACTGACCATCTTCTCACGGTGTGTACACGATCAAGATGTATGCGGAGCAAAGAAACTATCCATATAATCCGACTTGCCCAACGGCACGCCTCTGCTGCGCAAGATTGCGTATGCCATGCACACATGAAAATGAATGTTGGGCATTGCTGCCGAGAAGGCGTAGGCCGAGGTGGTCAATGTCACGCGCGGCTTGTCTTGGCCGACCCCGACCGTCACGGATCCAGCCGGGCGGGTGTTGATGATTTCTCCGTCCGCGCCTTCCAGTGCATCAATCACCTCGGCGAGACGAGTTTTGAGATTGGCGTACGAGGACAGGCTGTCCTCGGCATACTCTGCTGGCTCGAGGTCCAGTAGCTTCGCCAGGAGTCTTTGTGCGACATCAGTGGCCGTGTCGACTTGAAAGGTAAACGGCTGCATGTCATTGTAGAGTCGAGCCGACAGGAAGCTTGCCGAGTCGGGGTGTGCTTCGGCAATGCTTACCATGTGAGCCAGCGCTTTGAGGCTGCGGATGGCCACGGCAATGGTGCCGTCATATAAAGTACTTGTCTCGGAATTCATTGTTATAGCAGTGATAGTACCTGTTTCTTGCGCGTCGGATGCCAATCTAAAGAGTGGTCGTGAAAGGTCAGCCATGGTCGACATTTTTCTTTCTCTACACAAGTTCTTTTTCCACGCAATATTGATACGCTTTGCTCAAAGTAGTGCTTATCATGGTGAGTCACTGGCCGTGCCGTAGACTCGGTGGCGCTGGTGCATTTGCTTTTCAATGTGTTCCCGCCCTCTTGTAGCTTTGCAAGTGCTGATTAATACTTACCACACATATCATCAACATACCGTCTGGGCATTGTTACATACCTCGGTTGACGTCGAGTATCTAATGGTTTATTAGTGTTGGCGAACTAGCATCCGGTCTGTCCGAAGGGTATTTCAAAACGCCAGCTCTTGTCAGCCGAGAGGTACGGCTTACCTCAACCGCAGGCTGGCTCTACCGTGAAATTATGCTTGTAAAGGCTGTTTTAAACTCTAATGTCGCAGCAAAGTCTACCAAGTAGATGTTCCGGTTCTTGCAAGCTGGTATCTAGTTGCGGTATAGGTTCGTGGTTGGAGTTTCGAAGTCACAAGGGCTTACTGATGCCAGAAAAGGCCTCCTTGGAAACTCGCCTGCCCATGGTTAGGAAAATCACAGGATGGAAGCTATATTCCCTACGTCTATGAAACCACCTCGTTCAGCTATTCGATGCAACGATTCCCTTATGGATCAACTTCAGATGCCTTAGATGGCGAGGCATGTGTACGTTTGCGACGACTGGTTACGGTTGGCAATCAGACTATTAGCATACACAGCATGGACAGGCATGATATGGGGTTTGTGCAATGTAAAGCTCTAAACACATTTTTCTTGCCATGATATCGATTGACAGGTCATGGAGTCCAAGGACATGCGCTCAGCTGCTAGCGTAGTACGCATGCTAGCGGCTTGTTGGACACGCCCTCTCTCATTGCCTTGTCGATGAGGCTGGCGGCAATATTTTTATATGCGCCATATTTAGTCCATTCCTGCAGACTCGTTGCCGTACCAGTGCATTCAACGGCTGTGCCCTTGTCTGCACATATGTGAGCTCAGTAAGTAGTGTCTTAACAGTGCGAAACTCTTCAGCGGGTGCACCCAGCCGGCTAGGAATAGCTTCAACAACAAGGTGAGGGAGCCCAATTGTACGGCATGAAACATGAAGCGACTCACGGTAATCTTTTGGTGTCAGTGGCGGTCGACTGCCAAAGCGGTCATGAATGCTATCATAAGCTACGGCTTGGGAAACGGAAGGTATCGTGTCAACACGTCATGAAAGAGGTTACGGAGCTCTCCAGGCCTCCGCATGGTAATCAATAGCTGCGACGATTTTTTCCAGCGCCCCTCACTCGAAACGGTCAACTCGGCCATTGACTGGTAGAAGGGTGTCACTAGACACAACGTTGGCGGAATCTGCCGGCCGAGCCATTGTGCAACCAAGTAACAACTTGACCAGTCACTGTACCCGATACAAATAGTCAACTAGCTAGATATGCCGCCTGCCAAAATTTAGGTCTGCGCAGCCATTAGAATCCGACCCAGCACCGCCATGCACAAGATGAGCTACGGCATGAGAGTGGGCGACCAGGCCGCTACAGCACACTTTATTCGATGGCCTTGCACAAAAACACAGCATAAACAGACCCCTTTGCCTGTAATAAGTTGCAACGAACCATGGAGCTCAGCGCTGCCTGCATAATGGAGCTAACAGCGGCCGGCTGCGTTGGTAGCCGTTCGGAGAGGCGTGCATCCGAGAACGCAGGCTGGGCGTGCCGCAACTCCACCAACTAGTTACCAAGCTTCCAGGTTGGCTTGACAGTTGCCAGTTGGACGTGACGGACAGCGGCGGGCGAGCGAGCGAGCGATCGGCCGAGGCCAACTTTTGTTTCGTTTTTGGAATTGGTTCCCCTGGTAGTTAGTAAAGGAGCGGTCGAGCTTGGAAACGCGTCGCCGCTCATTGGTCTGTCGTAGGTCTGGGGAAAAGAGATTGACTGTCTTACTTGCCGCTTTTGATGGCAGCATGGGCCTGACAAGCCAGAATAGACCCTGCAGCTGCGACTGCAACCTGAGCGCCCTCTCGCGCCTCTTTGCGGGAGATCGGCCAGTCTTTTGCGCAGCAAGCTTGGAGAAAGTAAGCTTGGCTACATCATCTCTACCAGTGCAGCTTCAATTAACATTATTGCTCCTGGCAGATGGTTTACACGAGAGTCTAATTGCTAGTGGCCGGGGCGGCCGGCAGGGACATTGTTGTATCACCAGACGCCGTGACACCCTCGAGACTTCAGAACCCCATGCCGCGATGCCAATGGCTCTTGTCTCTGGGGAAGGAAGAGAAAGTACCCGCAATGCCACAGGCTCAATGAAATCATTGCGACAGACTCTAGTTACTTCGTACCACGGTACCAGCCAACCAGCCGGCGTTAGTCTCATTCCTCTTGCGTAGCCTCAAACTAGCTAGTAGCTCCCTCGTCGCCCCGGATAGCTTGCGTTCCGGCCGTGGCAGCTCCACGCTACCAGCACGGCTCACCAATCAAGCAGGCATTGAGTTTGGAATCATTCTCCCACCCCTGTCTGGACGAGGAAAGGAGCAGAGAGCATGGCCGGTGAGCTTTGGTCTGGTTGAGCGTGTTGTGCGCGTCCGCAGCTTGGCTGAGCAAACAATCGCAGCATTCAAGCACATCTACAGAGTAATAAAATTCTGAAATGAAAAAAGGGGTGAGTAGGTTTATTCAGTGCACGCAAATTAGGTCCAGGGAGAACCTTTCCGGACAGAGCTCTGGGACAAGCGTCATACTGGCAGCTCGAGAGACACCCCCTCTTGCCATTCTAGCCAACAAGAGCTTCCTCCAAAATAATCAGCCCGTCATGAGAGGCCAGTCCCCCTGCATGGTTCTCTGGGGCTAGCAAGGCTGCCGGGCTGAGCATGGGGGTGTGGTAGCAGCGATCATCGACACATGCCATATCGGGAACAGGTCTCTCCGTCCTTGACTCCTTGGGCACGCCCTTTCTTGGCAGCAACACTCCCGCAATTCCACCAAGAAGCAAAAAGAGGCGGGCTTGCGTTCATTCTCCTTTGCTAGCGCTGCGCCAAGGGAAGGACGGCTCCGTAATAAGAAATACGTCGTGTTTGATTGGCCCCCAGAAATGCAAATATCCCAACATGCTTCTCTTGGTGTTGTTGTGCCACTCACCTTTCCCAGCACGGCGTCATCGAGGCTGTTGTCCTGCCGCGGCAACGATTCAAGGTAGAGTCAGTTGATAACGGACCGAGGCAAGGAGAACGCGGTAGGACTGTTGAAACTTGAGATATAGATGCTATCGTGAAGCGGCAACCTTTTACACAACAGCGAGGTCCAAGTTGCCAATTTCACGTTTTGCTGACGCCCAACAGGCTAGCCCCGTGCATCGTCGGACGGGCTGTCGCTCACCCGGCGCACAGCAGTGGGCTTGGGCGTCTTAGACAGCTCAAGCGGCGGAGAGAGGGGGTGTAAACACTACAGTTCCCGTCACCACGAGTACGAAACGGCCTAGTTCGTTGCAGTCTTGAACATGCCGGCTCACGCTCACTCTCTTGTGCTACCCCGTACTAAAAGGTATACACACTGAGAAGAGATTGGGGGAGGTGGTGTGTGCCCATCCCTACACCTCGAAGCTCAGAGCCGGTTGACTGTCTAGTTTTATAAGAGCTTGCCACTCGTCCTCCCACCCTCCTCCCGCCTTTCCTCCTTCTTCTCCCCCAAGCAGAAACAAATTGTGAAGATCAAAGCCGTTGAACAATCTCAAATTCTCAAAATCCCATCAATTCCAACATCAAGATGCGTTTCTCTACCATTGCCGTCGCCGCCGCGGCCTCCGTCGTCAACGCCCAGCGTCCCACGGACACGCCCATCTGCGACTACTACACCACCGCTCTCCTCAAGGACAACACGGCCGAGAACCAGGCCAAGCTCCTGACGCTCATTGTCAACACCGTCGTCATTGGCAACTGTGCGTCTCATTCCCCTGGCTGCGGACGTCGAGTCACTTTAATGTCCATTGTACTAACACACACACACAGACACCACCCCCAACGTCGGCGTCACTGTCCCCGGTATCCTGGCCGAGGGTGAGCAGGACGGCACCAAGGTCAACCTGGCCCCCTACTTCAGCGGTGCCCTCGCCTCGACCAACCGCGGCGACAAGGCCACCTGCGTCAACTTCCTCGACGGCGGCGCCGCCGAGCCCCTGAAGAACAGCAAGCCTGCCAACGACGAAAAGTCCAACCAGTAGTATGTCTCCGCCTGCCAAACTTCCATTTCCACCAAAGTTCTTCCCACCACTAACAGCACTTCCACAGCTTCCTCCTCACCCATCTCTACCAGTTCTTCGGCACCCTGCTCGGCTGCACCCAGCAGGGCATGTCGGGCTTCGACGCCTACGACGGCGCCCCCTCCATGTACAAGGTGCACAAGTTTATGAACCTGGGCAAGGCCGAGATGGACTACTTCATCACCCAGGTCGCCATGTCCGCCGCCTCGTTTGGCGTCGCCAAGGAGGACATTGCCATTGTCGGCAAGGCCCTCGGCGATACCTTCAACATGCGCTGCAGCGCCCCCGCCGAGGTCATCAAGGGCAAGGGCCCCCAGGCCCAGGCCATCTGCATCAAGGACAGCTGCCCCGAGGCCAAGGACGCCAAGTGCGACGCCTACGCCCAGGCCGTCGCCCCCGGCAACTGCACCTCGACCGCCACCGGCACCGGCTCCATGACGCCCACCGGCACCAGCTCCATGAACGGCGGCTCCGGCGGCTCCGGCTCCATGACCGGCTCCGCGACCGCTACCCCTTCCTCCTCCAACCCTCCCAACACCAATGCCGGTGCCGCCAACAGCTTCGGCCTCGCCGCCGTCGCTGCTGCCGTCGCCGCCTACGCTCTGTAAACGGGGGATCGTGATGCGGACCTGCAGTGTGTGTATTGCCGAGTGTGATTCTAGGAGTTGACTATACCAAATGACACTTTAATGGATACACGTGTACTTTTTTTCTTCTAAACTTCGGGGCTACCTGCCCATAGGGCGAGAGGCAGGAAGTGAAAGCTTCGAGGGTTTAATAATTTAATCCATTTGACAAATCCTCCGTAGACCATGCGCCACGTGGCCAGTGACTTGGTCGTAATAGCGAAGTGACGGTGTGAAGGCAGCTCATGCCCAACCGTGAAGCGCGAAACAGCACATTGCCCGTTATCAATTCCCAAGTATCGGACTGGACGGCCTCCCCCAGTAAATCTCGTGGCTTGCGACGCATCACAACATGTCTCTCAAATGGGGGTGGAACAAGTGCTACAATGACATCACATCTCGCCGGTCTCGATAGTTGCGTTCGTCTCTGTAAAAATACCAGCAGCCAGGTGATGATTCATTCAACCTGCTTGGCTACCGCCAGCAACGACCAGCTTCGCTAAACTACAATACCAAACTCCAAAAGCCATCTGCGATGAAAATGCCAAATAAAATACACCACATGCATGGTCTGGAATAATTTTTCAAATCGCAGTCGCATCAATGTCAACCCGCTAAACTTGAACAGTAAAATGATAAGTGATCCACTGGCATCCGTGCTGTACTCCGAGATTCTGTGTTTCGGGCGATGAGCGTCAGGTGCTGAAGACAGTGCCAAATGCCGTCAGCGACCACATCAGACATCTGGGGCCAGGCTGCGTCTTGTGCCGTAGTGTAAAGCCGCCGCGATGGCTTTTACTCATTTAATCCGACTTGCAAGATTCTGTGCCGTCACCCTTGCCCAGTAATAGTCACCGCCACCGCTTCTTCTTCCGCGGCTGAGGGACAACAACAGTCGGGTTCGTCGACGGCATGATGGGCTCCGAGGCGGCCCTACTGTTGGCGGCGCTGTTGTGGTAATGCGCAAAGTTGGCAGGTTTTCCCAAAATGAACCCCAGAGACCGGCTGGTCCCTTGGCCAGCTTCGGCCTTCATAAGCTCGCTCAAGTCGTGGCTTACGCGGCGAGCAAAGTCAAACGTGTAGAATTTGTCACCGTCAACCAGCTCGCCAGTGGTCACGGGAATGGGAATGACGGACATTATGGGCATGTCTGCCAAAGTATAACCAGAGAGCGTCGACCATGCTCCCCGTCGCCCTGAGCCCTGTGAGCTGGACGATGATGCAACTTCCACTTCGAAATTCGCCTGTTGGGCAGCCAGGCGATAGTTGACGAGTGAGCCAGCAGGGCCTCGAATATTGGCAAACACGTCAATTAGAGTTCGCATGCGGTTGGCGAGTTCAGAGTTGGAGGAAAGTAGGCGGATGATGCGCTTCTCCAAACTCGCGCGACTATTTTCCGCATCGACCAGGCCAGGGCTGCAGTACGGAAACGGTTAGCAAAACTCGGGATCAATCTGATGCACGTTGCGCATCGCGACGGATGGACATACCATTGGAGGACGGTTGTCATCATAGTCATGGAGAGGTGGTGCCAGCGGATGCGTGCGCAGAGGTTGCGAAGCTTGGGCTCGAATTTCTCGCAAATAAGTGTGTGCGCAGTTGAGGCTGAAAGTAGATTGTCGATGGCGTAGCACACATCTTGCAGCTCCGAAAATGCCAAGACAGTGTCGGCCATTGTTACGACGACGTCATCTGTCTGAATCCATGTGCTGCGCTCGGGAAAAGGCAATCGCGCGGATTCAAGCAGACAAAGAGTTTTGTATAGAATATGGGTAGAGGACCGGCATTGTTTGGATTCCAACATGGCTTCATTGATGAGAGTGGTGTTTGGGCCCAGCACGGCATTCAACTCTAGCAGCATGTCGAGAATCTTGCCGCCAACAGCCAAGAGGCCAATGCTGGCCGTCGTGACGGACAAGTGCTCCATGCCGCTATTCATTGTCGGATAAGTCGAGAGGAAACAACCGGCGTCGTGCCGGAATGAACTCGAGGGGAAGAATAAATATTTTCTTGGCCGTAAAGACGGCGACGTGGAATGTTTGAACTCGGGGCGGCGGCGGGATTCTGAGACGCTATTGCGAGACCTGTAATCGTGTGCCGTCAGGGTGGCGGTAGTCAGGCAGCCAAGGCCATGGCTTGCGGCGATTTCGAATTGGTTTGCGTTATTGAGATGCGAGGATGAAGACGACGAGACCGAAAAGACCTCGCGAAACGAACAAATACGCGAGACTGAAGAGGTAAAGTAGCCCTTGAAGAGGGCCGCTTGAAAAAAGGTGCCATGCGTTCCGAGACCCCGCAAGACAGAGAGCAAGGGAACGAGGTCGCGCAGCACAAAGGCCACCGGCAGCGCGCAGAGCCTGAGTGGTGCCAGGCAGGGCCTAGCACGGATAAACGGCACCTGGCGCGAGACGAGAGCACCGTGGAATGCCGTTCAGTCTTGTGGGCGGGAGGAGCCGATTGGGTCCGCTGCCGACTATCCGAGATGTCTACGCCAGAGTGTGCCAGAGGAGTACTTGGTGGGAAGCCAATGCGTACTGGTGGGTGCTGGTGCGTCGTGGGCGGGCCGGCCAGCCGTATTGGCAAAGCCGGGCGCGCTTTGTACCTGGAGGCCAGCTCTTTGTGCTTCAGCTTGTCTGGTGGCAGCACTGCTCTGCTGCCTCACTGCCCGCCGCTGCATCTGCAACTCGCACTTCGCGCTGACAAGACGGGCTTGTCATGAGAAACAGCGACCCGAAACCCTAGGCGGCGAAATATCAACGTGACCCTCTCCTCTAGACCATTCACGGTGACCTGGATGCGGCGCCAGCGGGGCACCCTAGAGAGTTTTCGGGTTTGGCTTTGAGGCATGATTACGCTCTTTGCCTGATGGGGTTTCATCGAGACTCGGATCAGGGTGGTGGCAGGGGTTCAGCGGTGCGGGCGCTGAATCGATATGGTGTGGGCAACAAGAGTGACTGATGCTTCTCTGTCAGCCATTGTGATGCTGTCTGCACTGTTGCAGGAAGGAGGAGAAATGAGGCTAACGGGCTGCTTGGTTCTAGATGAAGCCACGGCGTTTGCAACTAGCCATGTGGGCTGCGGCACCCATAGTGACAGCTGGCAGGCACCTACGGAGTACAGCTGGCAGGCAAACAGACAGCGCAGCAGGTGATGCAAACACGCTTTATCACCGCCGGCTTTCATCATCTACACAATCAAATGCAACGAGAGAATCAGCCCCTACCAAACTAGTATACAGCCATCGCCAGCAAGATCCGGATCATCAGGTTGACAGCCAGGCCCACCGAGGCGTGCCGTCCAGCCCGATTCAGGCGGCATTTGCTCACCACGATCCATCCCCCGACGAGGGGCCCTGGCTCCCTACAGCCACCACATGGCCCGCTGGGTCGCAAGCTCGTACCATCCTGAGCTTCTTGCATCCACTGGTCCGAGCAAATGCACCCAGTCCGATGCTCCGTTTATCGTTTATCATGCAGCCAAAGAGACAGCCCCGAGGGCCACCAGTCGCATCTCAGTCTTGGCTTTGGGTCTTGGCCAGGGGTCGCCTGCCCTACTGACATTGCCAAGCGATCAGATAAAGGCGTCCCGATGCGCGAGTGCCAGAGAGCCAGACAAAGCCATACCGAACCTCGGACACAGGCGAAAGCTCTTGTTAGCGGATTGCACAATTGAATCTGGCTGGAGACGCCGCTGGCAAGGCACGATGGGCATTGCCCGCAGTCAGAGTTCTCATCGTTGTTGGTCACGAAGCCCAGGGAGTGCGAATGCCGGCTAGCTTGCCCACCGCTTATTCTCATTCTATCTCCGCCGGAGACAATGACCAGGCACCCCCTACAAACAACAATGATTGCCGTTTGGCTAACCAGCATCTGAAATCGCGGGGCTCCGGGCTGACGCACACCGTTCCCTGGTTGCGGTACCCGACAAATGTTTTATCTCGAGGTATCGCCAGCTGTATGATTATTACTACGACGGCCACCAGAAAATACGCCATCTGCTAAACATGTGCCCAATCCTACTCTGCGCCGCAATCGCTGGAGGCCTGAATGCGCCGCTTACTGTTAGTCGGTCAACGCCCCCTCCTTTGCGCTAGCCGACTTTTCCGAGGAATTGTCTTTTTCTGAGTAGCTGCTGCAATTGCTACCGTAAATTTATTTCCCTTTTGGCGCAGGATCCTGCAGCCCGCCATCCATCTTGGTGCGCCTCGGCAGGCAGCAAGGCT
The DNA here is from genome assembly GCA_030783385.1 of Akanthomyces dipterigenus. NCBI lineage: Eukaryota > Fungi > Ascomycota > Sordariomycetes > Hypocreales > Cordycipitaceae > Akanthomyces > Akanthomyces dipterigenus. The sequence continues at coordinate 17,829 of JARJRE010000425.1, read as the reverse complement.
CGCGTCCACCATTCCCTTGCAGGGGATGCCACGGATGCGAAACTGTTTTACTGGTACTGCCGGAGGTTTGCTTGACCCCGGCCTGCAAATATGGAGGGACGCCGGTGACGTTGTTCGTGCCGATAGCCGTGGGCTGGCGCTGCACAACTGTTCGTAGGGCTTGTAAACAACCAGGGTGCAAGTTGACTACGATACCGTGACAGCGGTATTACGTGCACCGCGACGAGGTTCGGCCAGTCGCTGCCATGGCCGAGCGCAAGGCCACTGAAATTACCGATAAGAGACGTGGCCCAGGCCGATCATGGCCGTCTCAACTCAGCTCGCGACCCAGATGCGGGCTTCCCGCAACCATTCCGTTCTGCACACCAGCAACATGCACACGACCACTGTAACGGTACTTGCAGAAACGGCCTGCAATATTCGTAATATTGCCCATTTTAACCTCTTCAGCGCGTTCCGTGGTGTACAAAAGATGCAGTTATGAGTCGAGGGGGCTCTGAGGGCGCTTCGAAGAGGCAGTTCGCGTTCTTCAAATACAGAATTAGGGGTTGGGGTTCGAAACAACCACGTTGTTGTCGGTAAACGCAACTCGCGCCAATCCCAAAAGTGATCGACGCTATTGCACGATGCCTACGTAGGGCGTGATATCGGCGGCGAAGAGTCGAGATGAATGAAATCAACTCTTCTGGCCGCCGAATGCAGGCCTGTCGCTCGGACCTTTGTGTGCAGCTGGCACGCGCCCTCCGGTGCCTCACCGCACAGACTCCGCAATACAGCCGTCGGGAACGTTGTTCTCTTCTGGACCTTTCGAGATCTCCAATGCAGGCTTCGGTGATGGAGTAAAGCAGGCCGACTGGTGACTGCTGTGCCGTACATCCGACAGCCGCAGCGGTCGCTGAAAAATGGAGTAATTCTTGACTTGGACTGTAAAGTTAGCAAAGGGTCTTTTCTGTGATGGTGTTTCGCTCGTTTGCAGGCTCCAGGATGTGTATTCGCTGCAGCTTCATTCGCTCGTCATCCACATGTCTCAACTTGGCCGAAGACGGCCTTCAACTAGCTCGATACAGGGTTGCATGAAATACGAGTCGTCGATATGAAATCCAACTCAACAAACTACTCTGCAGATCCTAGTCGTATTATACAAGCGCACGACTCGTAGTCCTAAAACAGGCCCCATCCCCTACGCGGTAGCTGTACAAATAGTCCCTTCAGTGTCGCAAAAGTCATGTGCGCTGCAATCCCAGTATGGGAGCAGAGACTGCTCCTGGTTTACACTCTGCGAGCTCGCTTTTCCGTATTCTAATGAGAGCTCTGGCTGAGTCGTGAGCGCTTGCGGCCGCTACTGGAAGTAGCGGGGTGCATCTTTTCGTTTCGCTCCCTCTTGAGCTTGTCATCCAAAACACGAGCTATGAAACACAAACATTAGCATGGTGTTTTCAATATCGATTTCGAGCGCGCATGTCCGCCACGTCCTGGCAGAACTTTTCCCTTTGAGCCACAGCACAATATATGAAAAAGACTTACTCAGCACGTCATAACCAAACTGCGGGTGCTCCAAGCACAGGCTCTTGAACTCGACCTCGGCCTCGGCACGTAGGGCGTGCGAGCGGGCGGCCCAGAAGCTGGCAATGGGGGCGCGCACGGCGGCGTCGTCGGCGGCCGTGTTGGCGTAGACGTAGCGGGCGTAGGCGAGCTCGCCGCGGGCCGTCGAGTTGATGCAGTGGATCTTGGACGAGGCGAGCTTCTTGAGCAGCTCCATGCCAAACTTTTCGGCGAGCGTGTAGATGCGCGCGTGGCGCAGCAGGTGGTCGCCGCTGTCGTCGATGCCGGGCGCCGAGGGGTCGTGCTCGAGCACGCGCTGCCCGGGCACCTTGCGTGGAAAGTACTCGCCCGTGTACAGGAACTCGAGGAAGCTGCCCATGGCGTTGTAGTCTTCGTCGGGAAGCTCAATGGATCGCGCCTACGCGTCGGTCAAGTTAGCGCCAAGACGGATGGCAGTTTCGCGGCGTGGTTCATTGGCCCATTCGCTGCCGTTGGTGGGTGGTACGTACGCTTCCGTCGTCGATGAAGCTCTGGCACACCTGTTCAAAGTATGGGCTCTTGGCCAGCAGCGCCTGATGCGCCGTCAGCACCGTCTGCGCGTCCTGGCCAACCAGCAGCGTCACGACGGGGCTCGACAGGTACTCGATGAAGCTCGGGCGCGTCTCGGCCGCGGGGTCTTCCTGGATGACGCTCGTCTCGGCGTCCTCGACGGGGCCCTTTTCATACGGCGTCTCCTCGCCCGCGGTGCCCTCCATCTCGACGTCGGCGCCAGGCGCGGCCGCGGTGCCAATCTCAATCTCGACGGTCGAGGCGTCGTCGCGCACGCTCATGCTCTCGGTATCGTTGTCGGCCATGGTGTCAGGTGCTGGAATGGACAGAGCAGATGTTATTTATGATGAAGAGTGTCCCTTTGACGGTGTGTGGGTGCGATTGAGTTGGTGGCTGGGACGTTGTTTGTTGGGCAGTTGGCAAAGATGCTTGCAACAGCTCGAGATGTCAAAGTGGGGCCACCGTCGCGGTAGCACAGATATCCCAGCCAGTGGGCGTAGCAAGGCACAGCATAATTGTAGCAAACGGCTAAAAATTCAAGTACCGAGTAAAAGCTCTCGTTCGATGGCAACGGCCTTTATGTTGTTCCACTATGGGACTTTCTCTCATGTGGACGGGCGATGATCGTGGTTAGCTCAAGAGGAGCGATTCACGACAGAACCACTACCCTGCATCATCCAAAACCGGTACCCTACATCATCACAGGAAAGCCATCGCAAGTCTAGCTTCTGAGTGTGGGCATAGATAAACTGTCATACGTGACTATCTACTAGGTCTCAACTTTCCAGCTTTACAGTGAGACCAGGGAGCAATTCCACAAACGATGGGCTGTTCGATCTGCCCACCAATGCTAGCTTGATGGTTTGTGCTTCTGAGCCATTCACCAACGAAACTGTCTGTCTGCCGTTTTGATCCCCTGATGGCACGTGGAAAGGCCAGCCATCATTTTCAGCCCTGCTAGATTTTGCCTCGTAGATAGCCTTGTAGACGCACCGAAGATGCTCAATGTCGCCAGCCGGAGCCTCTATCACGATGCGAGAGACGCCCTTGGCCCCAGACGGATGGCTCGTCAGCTCCGGTGAGCTCTCGTATGGAACACGGAGCGTCCGCGGCGTCCGGTCCAGGCACCAGAACGGGAGAGTACCGGGGAACACTGGCGTCCTCTCCGGATCCGTCGCCGCGCCAATTGCCCACTTGAGCACCGTCCCGTCGGGCGGCTCCCGGCCACCGGGCACAGGGTCGCTGTACGAGTACCCCGTCTGCGCCTCGGACACTTGCACTTGGATGTGCGCAAAGTCTTTTTCCTCGTGCAGAGAGCAGGCCCAGTCGATGATGGTGCCGTCCGGTAGTGAGCCCCAGCGATGCTTCTTGCGCATCTCGGGGTCGACCGTGTCGGAGAAAGCAATGAGCTCAATGTAGACGCCGTCTTTGAAGAGAATCAGACGGTTCCAGGTCAAGCCGTCTGCGTGGCGGCCGCCCGGCGCGACGGTAAAGACGCCCTGGAGCCGCTCATCGATGCCGGTTAGGGTGTGGTGGTCGACCAGTATGACGATGTGATCTAGGAGCCGGTTGGCGGTGTTCTGGGGGGCAGCGGCGTTTGTGCTTGACATTTTAAATGTTGTAGAGAGGAAGTTGGCTCTTGCAATATGGTGATTCAAAGGTATTTGCACGGTGTTTGATGACGTGAAGGGTGAAAGTGCACATTTCGGAAGCTGAAAAACACAGTGACCCCGCGTTGACGTGATGCTGGCGCCTGTCGCTGTGCTGGTGATATGTGAAGAGCCATGATCCCACCTTACTTCATTGTCAGAAGAAACAACACACAAGTTGAAAACTCAAATTATTGAAAAATCTTCCAGATTGTCGTTTGAGAATAAAAATGCTTATTTGTACTTTATTTATGCTCGGTGGACGGTGCCATGACTGATGAAGCCTTGGCCGAGAGCAATGCTGGACAAAGTCTGCCCAACAAAATAACTATCAGACGATGCTAGAAGTGTAGTTACTAGATGTGGTAATATAGATGGACAGGATGATAACAAATTTGTATGTCGCGTCGAGGAGTGATTGTCGGCGCTGCCTTGCTAATCTTTGCCGAACACACAGTGTCTGACAAGGAGTCCATGACCCGGGCAGCACTGCGACTTTTTGTTCTGAATGAAATGCCACTCTACAGAGATTTTGTGGAGAAGCTGAATTTTGAGAACTGACTTTACCAGATAAAGGTCAGTTTGGCCTCGGACACTTGCTGAACGACGGTGACGTTGCGTGCTACGCCTTGTCTGGCAACCCCCGACACAAAATCTGCTCATGCATGACTGGGAGACAGCGCAGAAATCATCGCTGCGAGTTTGTTTCAGACATCTTTGTTGAGGCCCCCAGCACATCGCATGGGAAACGCCTCAGCGAGGGGTACCCGAACTTGGCGGAAGTTGAGACGAGCTACAAGTGTTGGAGATATACTTGGGCTTTACCCCGAACAAGTCGCGCATGGTATCAACGAGCACAGAATAAAACTAATTGAGGTTCGGAGACGAAATGTAGCAAAAAAAAAGGTATAGTTTCGCACTGACGCAGTAGCCAGGTGCTGATGATGCCCACCGGCCATCTGAACTGTCTTCAGGACCGCGAATACGTCTCGCCATTCTGCACCGCAACCGAAGTGGCAGTGCCGCTGTGGTCCATCTCAAACAAGAATCGATGCGGCACCGCTTTAAGCGCCCCGACATCCTGCCAGGTGATGCACGTCGGGGTGTCCGCATCCACCGGCGCACTCTTGTCCTGCACGACGGCCACAAACTGCTGTCGAGTGCTGTTCCTCACATTCGTCGGATACAGTCGATAGTCGAGACTGCCCACGTCAATCCCAGCCGCATCAGCCACATCCTTCCTCGCATTACTGCTCCCACCATCTCCACCTGTCCACGCCTTGACCTCGAGCCCGGGGCTGCTCCCGTCCGTCAGGCCAAGCACCATGGAGCCTCCCGACGGACTCGTAAACGTACCCGCATACCGCGCGGCCGTTTCCCTGGCCGCCACCTTTGTCAGGAGTGCGATGCTCTCGCTCGCCACGTCGGCGTACGCATTGAGATCGGGCGCCCTCCCATGCAGCGAAAAGTCGCGCGCGAGAATGGCAAAGCCGACGTTGAGCGCGGGCACCAGCCCAAAGTAGCTGGCGTACGGACCAATGGTCCCCGTCTTGGTCAGCGCGTCGATGATGGGCGATATGGGCTTGGAGCCGGCGCGGTAGACCTCCCACGGCAGGCCCGCGCCGTTGCGCAGGTTGGACGTGTCGGCGCTGCGGTGCGTCCAGCGGCGGGTGGCGGCGCGCGAAGTGAGTCGGGCCGAGAGCATGGCCTGTCCAGCCAAGGCCAGGTCGTGGGTCGACGACACCATAGATAGTGCTCTGGGGACGTGTTAGCGATTGACGTCTTTGTGACGAGTACGGGATAAACAAACGCCTGCTCGCCGTGTTGCGTCATGTTTAGGCCGCGCATGGCGCAGCTGCTTCTGCTCAGGAAACAGGTGCTGTGCATGGAGAGAGGAGCCAGCACCTGTTCCTTCATGATGTCGGCAAAGCTGTTGGCCGTGTTGCTGGAGCGCTCCATGGCCAGCGCGAGAACCTGGAATGCAGCGTACGACACCACTGGCGACGAGTCTGGTAGAAAAGTCGGTCCTTGTGCGGCCAATCCACTGGAAAGCTCTGCTTTGACGTTAGAATGTGGCTATACCTCATCTTTGGTTCACGGCTAACCTTTGGCGCCGCACGATGCCCCGATAGTACATGTATTTGCTGCAGTCACATTAGAACGGATGGTAGATGAAAGCGTGGTGGTCTCACTTACACACTTTTGGGAGCCCAGAAAGGTGTCCGGCCAGGCTCCCAATCGTAACGTCGCTCCACGGAATACCCAAATCAGCATCGCGACGTGTTTCGAGCTCCGGTAGCCACGTTGTAATGGGCTCATCCCACCGACTGCCTATAGTTGCCAGCCACGCATACACAGTCATGACCATGGTCACGTCGGCCAGAGGAAGCTTGGTGTCTGCCGACATTGCCGAGACATTGTGCGCCGCGTCGCAGGCGGACGTGTGGTGGTACTCAAAAAGCACAGGTGAAGAGGGATTGCCGCTCGTGCTGTCTGTACTGCCGTAAAAGTACACGACGGAGAATGACGTGGTGTTGGAGGAGATGGGCCCGTAGACGGGGTGGCCGCTGTGCTGGACGAGGTCGCTGAAGGCGCTGCCAAACGCGGCGGGCAGTTGGGCGTCTATAATGGAAGACTGGCTTGGTGCTGGGAAATAGCTGCCAATTAATGGGCACGGCGAGTATGAAACCTGCGCTGCAGCGAGGGCAAAGAACGAAACCACAATGGCTGGCTTCATTATGTACTTGGTAAGGGTGTAGTTGAGAGTGATGAGAGTGGTTGGCTTGTACGAGCTGAGCATAGGTATGTCATTCTTGGGGTATTTATAACTGACTGAAGATGCAAGTATACCCTGTTTAAGTAACCGTGGATACAAGTAGCTGCGTCGTTGCAGACATCCAGCATCAAGTCCGTAGTCCGTACCTCTTGTCCGTGTCCGTAGCGGAGTTCCACCGTCTCGGCCACCACGGGCCTCACGGCCGCGTGTCCTCCGTCCGTCAGCCAAATTCCCGGGGCAGTGTAAATGAAAGGTCACCAAAATTAGCATCCTCACCCAAGCCAGCGAGCAGCTCCGAAATGAGTAGCGGGTCTGTCGTGGCCAAGTCGTCGGGCGTCAAGCCAACGGAGCTTGTAAGCGCTGGGGTCACAAAGTCGTCGTGGTCCAGACTCCTGGTCAAATAAGCTGGGGAATATTTTGTAGTATCCGTCGCCGGGTCTCTTGACTCCTGCGGAAGACGGTCCAAGTGCCATGTCTGGAGCAACTTGACACGCCGGGCAAGTCCGTGCATGACCTCCTCGTCGGCATTTTCCTCGACCGCGTTGCCGGACGAGGACTCCATTCGCAAAATGACTTGCCTCAAGATGTGCTTTATATCGGAAAGACGACGCAGCTGCTTTGTGGCATGCTGAACCTGCGGCTGCACTGCGACAATGTCCAGTCGTGTGCCCAGCGACAAGCCGCAGTACAGGACGATCCACTCTAGATTGGTTACAAGAGGCTGCTCTTCAGGCATCAATGCTTGGGTTATGTCGATTATCGTTTTTGTTGCCAGTATGCTCTCTGATAACCATGGTAGAAATGCTGCCGAGGTAGTTTGGCTGTATTGCCCGTCGCCAAGATGCTCCAGACCAAAGACACTAGCGCTCGTAGCACACTGGTTCAACAGTAGCTCTGCGGTGTTGGCTTGCAAATGTAGAATTCCTAGAAAGAACACCAACTATTAGTTTCACAGTCAGCTGAACTTTGAGGAGCATCATACTGTTTTCCGTGAGGGGAAAGTCAACACTGCTCTTCAGGTACGACAGCTCTTGACGCAGTGCTTCGACTTTTGCTGAAAAGGACTCGTTGAAGCCCACGTGTTTGTGTCTGGCTGCTAGGCTGTCTACGCTCTCAATGATGAGTTGCATATTCACCATGACTGGTATAAACTTGTCGTACGCTGTCAGCTGCTGCACAGCCAGCGCTTGAGAAGCCTCCAAGATGTACGGAATAAACGGAAAGCATCGGAGTTTCTGCATGAGCACCGAGGAGCTACAAGTGGTCAGCTGCAACAATACGTGAAGCTTCAGACAGTTCGTACCTAGAGGCCGAATAATAGGCTCCGGCTAGTGCTCGAATCTCATCTGCACTCCATTCGCCGCGTTGGGACGCGGGCCGGTCGACCATCCACAGATTCGTGTTTCTGGGTCTATCCAGCCGCAAATCACTCACAATGCTGATTGCCAGATTCAGATATTGCGTGTGCCGCAACGGGCGTGGCTGGTAGTGTGCCCTTTGCCGGCATCAGCCAATTTGCCACCAGATGTGCAACGAGAGGTCGTACCAAGCGAGACTCACCAATAAAGCCTGGAGTAGCTCTAGTGAAGCAAAGTTGCCGTGGGCGATGCGCTCGGCGACGAGATTGTTAAACAAGTGGCCGAGATGCCGTTGCAGCCTGCCATTGTCAAACGCCGCGACCGTCATGATGGCAAGACAGAGGGCGGGATGGTTCGCCTGCAATTTATCCACAGAGCGTTCGGATATCACGACAAAGGGAAACCGCGGCATCATTTTGGACGTGTACGTTTGGAGCAAAGTCTGGCCTGCCTCTGCAGACAGCACGCCACTCGCAAACGGATTGTGACTAGCTGGACGGTCTGTCTTGTGTGTCTCTGCTCCCGAGGGCGTCGCAATTTCCGCGGCCTTGCCCGCTCTTCTCCAGCTTCTAGTCAGTCTAGTTCATGTTCATCTGCAGAGACTCGCACATACCCAATCTTACGGCGGGACGGCGGAAAGACGCAGCCCCTGCCGAGCCGCAGACAGCGGTCGCATTTGCCCGATTGCTGCGTGCTGACGCATTTGATCTTGGCCCTGAAACAAGTCTGGCATGTTTTTGTAAGCTGAGCCATTGCCTGATGGGCAGAAGGAGCTGGGTGAGTGGTAAACGTTCACAGACGCTAAAGTCTGCGCATGTTCAAAAAGTGGTGAGGCCATGGACGCGCTAACGAAGAACAGACGCATCCCTCCTCGTCACACTTCGAAATTTGTCTTCGGTTAATCATAGCAACAGGGCATACAGGTCTGGGCTGATGGCTGACTCTATTCTAGTGTAGGACGCTTTCTGCCAGCAGAAGCTCTTCTTGCCAAATCTTTTCTAGTATTTAAAGCCTGTTATACAACACTTGATAGCAAAAAGACAAGACAGGCCTCTCTCGGTAAGGACAGCTACGACCAGATCTGGCACTTTTATTCGAATAGTGTTTATTAGGTAAACTCGGCCCATTTCCCAACGCTAAAACGTCTACTTGTAACAGCAGGAAATATAAATCAGTCAAATCCCTATTCCTCCAGCATTGTCTTGAAAACTTCAGCATGCGTACGTTTCGGCGCAGCAAGCTGAATAACCTCCTTGCTCGTCGTGGCAGCTGTGCACTTTCCTGCCCAGGCTGTCTCCAGGGCAAACTTGATTGACAGAATGATACTCTTGGACTCCTGAGATTGGGCCACCATTTGGTCAATAAACGACACATCCTTGAAGCGAACATCTTCCACCTTGGCGCCAATGTACTCTTCAGCCAAGGCAACAATCTGGCGCCCAGTCATATCCTCTGGCCCGTTTAAGACGTACTTGGCCTTGTTGTGCGGAGTAACATCCTCCGTGGTCAAGAGGTGCGCTGCAAAGACGCCAACGTCGTTCGAATCGATGCTGCCAATAGGCGCATCCTCTGAAGCCAAAAGTCTCAGGGTATCCTGCTTTCCGGTCTTGCGGAAGTTCTGGACCAGCTCGGCGGCCGAAGCAAGGTAGAACTGCGAAAAGACATTGGGCTGCAGCGAGGTCCACTGCAGCCGCTCAAACTCTGGCGAGCTCAGCATGGCTTCAATCGCCCAGTGCGTTCTCGGATAGTAGGCAGGGCAGTCCGGACGCACATTCGCGGCCGTGGTTGAGATTCGTACGACGTACTGGACGCCGGCCGTGAGGGCCCCCAGGTGAAATGACGACTCTTCAGCAAACTGATTCGGGTTGTTGTGCGAAGCAATAAAGGCCCTCACAACATTGTTCTGCTGCAGCCAGTCTGGGGTGATGTCAACCCAGTTCTTTTCTGCCACCTCGACGTTGGGCAGTTTGGCGAGCTTCTGGGCTGCGGCCCCGCCCAGGGAGCGTGTAAGAGCAAGGATTCTGTATCCGGAAGAGCCATCGGTAGTCTTGAGAAGCTCCGACAGGGTTTCAGCAGTGCTTCGGCCGGTATTGCCGGTGGCGCCGGCGACGAGAATGGTGGGAGCCATGATCGGAATTGGTGATGCAGACGAGTCAGTGTAAGAAGAAGTAGCCTGGCTGGGAACATCTAGCAGGGGGCGTTGCCTCGCCTTTTATCTTCAAAGAAAAGCTCCAAAAAATCATGTCGATTGATAACTCCGCCGCGGCAAAGCTTATAAATCTAGCGATCAACTTTTCTGCAAAGACCATGACAAAGGACATGTCCCACAGTACGACTTGGCCGGTCATGTCGTTTGTGCTCTCACTCCATTTTCCAAAGTATGAAATTCCTTGATTTTGCGACGGGCAGTTTCTAGTATACTGGTGATCACAAATTTGTGCACAACCCAAGCAGTTCCTGTACTCAGTCCCTAGGCGTAGCGAGACTGTCAGCTACTAAGGTCACAGTTGACACTCTGTCGATTCGACATGGTCATGTATGCCGTTGGATCGAGTACAAGAGCAAGGTTTATATTGATATTAGTCTTATCCTGAAAATTGCCCAGTATCCATGGGGTGAGGATGGGCCCTGGTCCAGCATTTGTGAGTGTAGCTCTCTTTCAAAAGGGTGGACAGGCTAGATCAAATAACAAAATGAAAGTTCGGGGGATGGACATTACTTCGTTAAATCTATCGAGTAGAGCCCCGCAAAGCAATCGCCCCTTGCGAAAGCAATATTAGAAAAGTCCGCCTAACAGGCTGTCTAGCGGGTCGGCATAGCTGGAGATGATCGCACTAGCGGACTTGCATCGACAGTTTGCATCGTCAAGTCCGCTGTGTATCTTCCGTTACGGCTGAATCAAAGGACTGATCGCCCCTTACGACTCATCCTCACACCGCCGGAACTAGTATTCCATCATCGCCGTTTGGCTCAATGTAATACCGTGATCTTGAGTGAGAAAAGTATAGGCGACTCGCGACTGGGTGACTTCGACGCTAGCGTCAACTATAGATATAGATACCAGAAGAAGGTACTGAATCCGCCGCCCAGGGTACTCTGGCTACTGTTGTAGCTTCCGAGATAGTTCCGAAACTTCCAACGTACTTCTATAACCCTAACCCTAATGGCACTTCCACCAGCCTTCAGCAGGCAATTAGCGCCTCTAGTAGGCAACTAGCGCCTCTAGCAGCCTTCCAGCAGCCTTCCAGCGCTTCTAGCAGTACTTCTAGCAGCCTCTAAGGGGTAGCTAGTAGCCTCTAAGGGGTAGCTAGTAGCCTCTAGGGGGTAGCTAGCATAGTGCTAAGTTAAGTTCACATTTTTGTTTCAAGTATAAGCGACTTATAAGAAAGTATATAGAGGGGTAAAAAACTCTACTATCTTCCTTTGTAGTACCCTAGTAAGTACCCTAATTCAAAAGATACTTTATAGACCAAGGTTAGTATAGGGCTTTTATAGGATTAAATAATAATACTCAAGTTATAAGTTATTAATACTTTTGTTACACGGCGGTGTAAGAAGCAAGCATGCTATCGCTTTGTCAGCGAGAGGCCGTACACACACTGCGGCTCCAACGTACCTTTCAACAAGCGCCATCACAAAGACTGCCCAGCCAACTCCGCAGCCGATACCAGAGCAGGACTTGAGATTTGCCTACATGCTCGAGAAAGCAACCGCTGCCCAAAAGACAATCTCGAGGGAGTAGATTGTCCATGCCAGGAAGACCGTTCTGCATGACGCTCGCGGCTGAGCTCGCAAATACGCCCATGCAAAGAAGCGACGAGGTGGCAGTTTGAGCCATTGACAGCGGTCAGCACCTGACGCAGACCGCGTATAGCCTCGTCTTGGTGGTTCGTCGCCGAGACGGAGTAGTAATCCCGACGATCTGGATGCAGCGTCACGAGATGAAATGCCGATATGGCCAGGGTCTGATGCATGAGGTAGCTATGCTCTGGAGCGAGTCTAGGGACCACGAGCTGCCCCGACATTTTGAAAGAACCGCCAATAGTCCCAATGTGATGACAGAGCAAGCCACCGTGATTAGCCAGTGGTCATCAGGACGCAATAGTCTCCCGCTAGCCAGTTGGTGGCTTGCTTCGGGAGAAGTCGTGAGCCACAGCGCTGCAGCATATGAGTGATAATTAGCAGCTGCACACGGCATGATGACAGCAGGCCGTAGCGAGACCAACTGACCCATTCTTGCGCCCCAATGGGCGCATTCGAGATTCTCAATTCAATATCCTCTGTAGGAGCTTGATTCGCCACTTCCAATACCTGTACACTGGCGCTTCTCTCCTCTACCATTGCAACAGGAGCACTTGAACACCCTTTCAATCGTTTGCCGCAGCATCACTCATAATCAGCTACGCTATGAGTCGGGTAAGCGACTCATGCAGACCAAGCACCAAGACAGATAGATGACAGATACATGCAGTGACTCCAATGCTATCACTCTATTCTTCACAGACGCGAGAGCCATTTTCGTCCAGGGCTCCAAAGGGGGGAACCCGCACTCTTGTAGCGGTCGCTTCGCACGCCACACAGACAACTTGTGCTGTGACACTATTGCTTCCGTGTCCTGGGCTTATTCACTCCTACAGTCCCAAAACTAGCAAGAAAATCTTGGCACCTTGACGAAAGAAGAACGTTGGATAACTCGTGCAAAACTGGCCGTATACGGTGGCGTGCTCTATAGTCTGGCTGGTCAAGTCAAATTGAACGCAGCTTCTGCTTCATTTGTCATTTGTCCGTCCAACTCGAATCTCCGCCGCCCAACAATCTCATGATTGGCCGTTTGCCTGTGTGATTTTCGTCGAGGAAGACGAGGGCGCGGGCCAGCCAGCGGCTTACGGCGGGGGGGAAAGGGTTATATCGCCGTTGTCTACCTTTAAAAGTCCTTTGTATTCCAGGTTGAAGACACGCATCCTCCCTACGACGGACTCTGCCATATCCCATGCGTGGAGAGGATTTTCTGCAGCCTTTTGGACCTAGACCATGCATCAGTACCGCATTGTGAGTTGACTCGTCACTAGATCCAATTGTCAGGGCCACAAATAGATGTAAACATACCCATCCCTTGCTCGCATCCACAATCGTCCAAAAAGCGAAATCCATCTCGTCCAAGCGCCCCTGCCCTAAGACTCATTAGAATTTGTACAACATGGCATTCTTCGTCTGCCGACTTACAAATGTCCATGTGTTCGAGCCGATCTCTGATGGCAGCGGTGAACTCGGACAGCTTGACCAGTTCTCTCAAAACGCGATTGGCCTGTGTTGGGGATCGTTAGGGAATATTCCATCAATGGTCTGTTCTTTCGACTACTTCTTGTACGTACAATAAGACGCGAAGTACCGTAGTCGTTGACGAGCTGGCCTGATGGAAAATTACGGAGAGTCGTGTATTCGTCCAGCACCGGCCTGGTCTTGGTCAGTCTTGGCGCAAGTGATGTGAGCCTTCTTGTCTCGGCATCATTCCGCATACCGGTAGGCAAAAGCGTGATTGCAAGCTTGCTGTATGAATAAATCGGCCCATTGCTTGACTTGATTAAACGATGTTGATGCGGAGCCAATGGTGACCTGATCCGACGCAGCACCGCGGGCACCAGACATGATGGCTCCTAGTTCGCCTTCTTGGAAAACGGAGATGTCCACAGATGCGTGCTCTTCCAATTGCTCCATACTGTGCCTCGCCGAAGCGCTGATCTCGCCCTTGACGCCCCATTGCCTGAGGACAACTTCGGCACTGCATGCTAGTCAGCATTTGCATGTTTCGCCGTCACCAGAGCTGATACAACGTTGAGAAGTACCTACTGGAGTTTGACGTCGTTTGCTTTGCTTTGATCCTTGGCCGTGAAAATTAGTCGCGCCATGAGCCTGCCGCCGGTCCGATAGCCTAGGTTGTTTAGTAAAGGCCACATGCACATGGAGCAGGAGGGCGCAGCATCTGCCAGAAGATGGTAACTTTACCTTTGACCCATCTGTCCCCGTGTGTTTTGTGGAAGTTTGCTTCAGTATAGCTCTCCATATTAAACTGTCCATTTTCAAAGCCCTGCTGTCTCTCCACTTCAATCGTGGCAACAAAGGTTAAAGCGCCCTTGCTCATCTAACATGTGATGGACTAGAGTCAGTCTGTATTCGTCTCTGCTTGGGAGACGCATGTAAGCGTTTATACTTGCCTTGATCTGGTTGAGATATGTTCCCGAAATGGCTGCCGACTGGCCCCAGGCCGAGATGGCCATGGAGGCGCTCACGTCCAGCGTGTGCAAGTAGGAGCTGTTCCGGTACTCCTCCGTTAGTGGAGCGTCCTCCCACTTACAGTTCGAGTATATAGGGGAAAGCCTACTTGTAGTCCTGAACGAGGCTGTTATGCACGGTAATCGTGCCAGCACAGTCGGGGTTTTCGGTCACTGTGCGCTTGCCAATCTTCTTGACACCCCGCTCCAAGGTGTCTAGCTCCTCGGAGATTTCGTTTAAAATGTCATCCGGGTCCGGTGCAGTAAAGTATGCATCATCATAATCCATGCTTTCCCAGTCCGCGCTCGGAGCTGTAAAGTTGTACGCGGTCACCGGGAGGATCTCGTTGAGCACGGGTGGACGGCTTCCTCTTGCTCTGACACTCAATGGTATCACGACTTCTCCTTGTAGACCCTTGCCCAGGAGCGTGCTGTATCTAGAGAGCAAGATCAACATCACCGACTGCGACGGCCAAGACTCATTGCAAGGGTTGCTTACCCCTGTCCCCAGCTTAGTCTGCCGCCCAGGGTGTGCTGCTGCCCAGTGGGGTGAGCGTCGGGCGGAGCATTGGTAGGAGCATCGGGGGGGCTTTCTGCTTCATCTGTTGTGCAGGCTTGGGTCTCTCCGGGCTCGGTGTCTGCGGCTGGATTTTCGAGAAACTCAACATGCGGCTCAGGCACGACACTGTCTTCTTCGATGTAGGCAACCTTGGCCAGAGTCAGCTTCTTGTCCGACAGCTATAGCAGCACGCCAATGTACCTCTGCTTGGCGCTTGATGAAATCGAGTGTTTTGGCTGAAAATTCTCCGGAATAGCCTTGGAGGCCGTAAGCGCTACCGGTTATGAGATGATGGATCCCAGCCTGGTCGGGCGGCTTGGACCCCATCTGGGCGTGAACGCGGCCAAAATGTTGCACAAACTGCTCTTCGGTTATGCCTCCTTTTGCAATAACAATGTAACTGTTGCATTGTCAAGATTAGTTGCTCGTCTGGCGTGTCTCAAGACTCTTTCTGGCGCAGAGGCTGCTTACCGAGCGGGCTGAACTTCTTGAATCGCGCGCCGCTGTGCGTGGCTTGTTGGCAAAATGGCAAGAGCCATACCTAGGGAGAAGAGAATCAAGTTCATTGTTGCTTTTGCCAGTTGCGGATATCTCAAAGAATGCCCGGTTTGAGACAGTGCAAGGTGTCGTCACATTATTGGCGATGTCAAGGAAACTTATAAGTATTTGTCTACTGCATCACAACGGAGACTGATTGGCAAATGGAATGCCTCTACTGTTACCCACAGCAAGCAGAAACTCTTGTTTTGCTCCGCATTCAGGCCCTCGTCGGTGCGCGTGATATGATGACTGACTTGGGGATATCGTCTTGCCAGTATGTAGACATGTGGTCTTTTTTTCAACCATTATAAGAGTCTCACATATATCTCGGTATATTAGCCGCTGCATAAAATCATACCTGAGAGCTCTTTCAAGAAGTCGGTCAAATAGTGGACTAGATTAATGGGCAAATATCATTCAAAGATGGACGAGTAATCAACGGGAAGCGCCTCCAAGACGGGATAGTCTAAATTCCCAGTGATTAGAATCAGTTGTACTATCGAGATGTTCTACCTTGGGAGCCATCGCACCCTATACAAATACATCACCTCACAGCTTCTAACCCCTCTCACTTGCCTAGAAATAAAACGTGCGCGATTATGTTGATGCGCGCTCGGAATTCCTTGCGACCCACCCACCATGGGTATTTAGCTTTCCTCTTAAACCTAGCGATGAATAGCGCGGCAGATGTTATGGAAGCGGATTCGTTCACCCTCGCAGTAGAGAATAGAATCGCAAGAACGATTTTTTTTTGCTCTTCGGCACTTGAGAGTCATAGATGGGGTCCATTCCGCGGCTATGCTTTGAGTTTTGTCCATGATCGGATTTTCGCCATGTATGATCCGATTAATCGCATGATTCATCTCATGTCGTGCTCCAGCGAGAATCCCAGAGTCTGCCGCTTTCTATTTGACGATTGTACCTTGAGCTAAGTGCCTCTTTTATTTTTCAGCAAGAAAGAAAACTCATGCGGACGGTTGCTCCAGTCTGCCTTTTCAACGATACCAGTTGTCTCCATATAAGAACAAGCGACGCAACTCGTTGCGCTTTTGCCTCATGAGTAAGCCGCCAAGCTCTATACTTTTTCAGACAATCTTTGCCTCACAGACGTTCCGTCAGCTCTACTAGCTCTTGAGAATGATATTTTTTGCCAAATTTGCCTGTTTGGCGCTGCCCATCGGGACACTTGCCCGAGATGTGACACAGTCTGGAGCAACTTGGGGCCTCTCTGCCATCTCCCATCGCCAACCGCAAGTGTGCCCGCGGCAAACCAGCCTGCGCTCTTATGACTACCATTATGATGAAATGGCAGGACTGGGAACTTTTGCGTACGTCGTTGATAGCGGCGTTCGAGTCTCCCACGAAGAGTTTGAAAACCGTGCAGTTAGTGTCTGGACGTTGGACCGATCTGTCGCTCCAGGACCAAGTGCAGCCGCGCAGAACGTCCAGATGGACTCCGATGACCACACTGGTCACGGCACACACGTTGCCGGCATTATTGCGTCCAAGAGCTACGGAGTCGCCAAGAAAGCCACCATCATAGCTGTCAAGGTGCGCCGCAACGGAAAGACCCTGATATCAGATTTACTTGCAGGTATCGACGCTGCCATACAAGATATTATCAAGAGGGATCGCGTCGGCAGAGCCGTCATCAATATTTCTCAAGGCGGCTCTTGTCATCAGAGAGCGATCCGGGATGTCATCCTCCGGGCTGCGGCAGCAGGAATCACAGTCATACGAGCCAGTGATACAGAGCAAAACACCCAAGAGCCGCATCTTGTGCTGAACTCTGGCGCCATCAGCGTTGGAAGTTTGAAGCCGGATTGGAGTGTAGCCCGGGACTCTCGTTTTGCGCCTACAGTCAATCTATTCGCGCCAGGAGCAGGCATTCTTTCCCTGTCCAACTCAGATGATAAAGGTCTTCGATGGGCCTCTGGTGCACCCATGGCGGCGGCTCATGTTACTGGCGTTGCCCTCATCTTCATGGCAACCTCGCCCAAGACCAGCGACCAAATTGCGGATCTGCTCGAAACGACGAGCACAAAGGACAAAATAAGGGGCGATTTGGGCGGATCTCCGAATAGGCTAGTCAATAACAATAATAACAAACAGGTGCGATAGACAGACAGCGTTTCACTCTTACACTCTATTGGCTCAATAAATATGCTCCATCTGGAAGTGCCAAGTGCCTCGTTCTTTTAGGCCAAGGCCGCGTGGAACCGTCTGCAACCCTCCCTGCAGCAGCATTACGGCCGCATCTAGACCGTATCGGGCCGCTCCGAGCTCAAGCCGGTTCTGTTGTCTGCCAGGCCAACAGGTACCTGGCACGGTCTTAGACGAGACCCCTACCACCATACTCAGGGTCTGTTAAGGTATCCTTGACCAGGTAGGATGAACACGCTTTGCTTCCCAGCTTGAACGTGCCAAGGAGCAGGTCACTACAGCAGTGCGAGGGGCAATATATGCCACTAGGATTCAACTAATATAGGGTAAGGTATATATATATTTAAGAGGGAAAGTATAATAGCTAATATAAACAATATAATTCTACTATTAGATATTACTATAATAAGGCTATATATATATA